>JBBPCZ010077893.1:0-11777 GCA_037974445.1 Brycinus macrolepidotus | reverse complement strand
GAGATTGCGAACCAGGCCTTCTCGTCCAACATCAGTGTCTGACCTCATAAATGCTCTACAGAATGAATGGGCACAAATTCCCATAAAAACTCCAAAATCTTGTGGAAAGCCTTCAAAGAAGAGTGGAAACTGTTATAGCTGCAAGGGGGGGGACCAACTCCATATTAAAGTCTATGTATTTGAATGCAATGTCATTAAAGTCCCAGTTGGTGTAATGGTCAGGTGTCCCAATACTTTTGTGCAGATAGTGTATATATACATTTCACGTAACTGGAAGCTGGACATTTTTGACAGTCTGGATCACATGAAAGGTAATTTCGTATTTTGGTCCCAGTAGTGGTTAATTTAACAAGTGATTGCCATGGCTCTTTGTAGTAAATGTTTAGTTGAAAAGTTTGTATTCCTGCCTGTTGTCATTAGTTAATAGGAGTTTCAATGAAAGTACGATTAATCTTTAGATGCTTTTAAATGATGCTGTTATTATTTTTTAGAAGAAAGTCTATACCTATTAACCTATGAAGAAATTCAGTTGATGTAAAGAGAAAGATTTTCTTCTGTTATCAATAAATTCTGCTTTCCATAGAAACTGAATCATCTAGATTTAAGAAAAACAAATAGGTTTTAGGACTGAGATTCACATTACAATTAAACTACTATAATCAACACTAAATATAGGGTCTGTAATGAAAATGACCAGGCTGGATAGAGATCTACATTCATCTGCAACAGCTGAAAATACTGCCAACATGCATTTAAGTGGCTTTGTTCTTTCAGGTCTAACTGTGATGAAAAATGAATTAATTTTACTAAGAAAAAAAAAATTAAGTTCACAGCTCTTATAATGTTTTGTTTTTAGTGTAAGAAATGTCTTAGATTGATTGATTAGGGTCATTTTAAGTAAAAAAAAAATGTACCAGAAACAGGCCTTTAGGACACCTAGGACACCTAGGACACCTCCCCCCAAATAAAAAAACAATAAATCTGGACATTTCCACTCCAGTGTATAGGTGTCTCCTAACTCGTGACAGACAGTGTATAATGTGTTTGTGTTGTGCAGCAGGATGTTGACCGATGGTGTTTTTCTTCCACTGTGGTCAGATGATTGGGAATAGGGGCCAGACTGGTCAGTGACTTTGGCTCGGATTCTCCTCTGCAGTGCAACACCGTGTCTCTAAGGGCATTGAGGGTCAAACTTTAAGCCCGCACTTCACTACTTTCCCAGAAGCCTCACTGCTGTTGCTCATACCAGCAGGAAGCTAAGTGACTTTGGACGTCCTATCTCAGAATTGTAGTTCACTTTACACATGACGAAATAAATGTCTGTAACGGCTTGATGTCTGCTGTCCTTTCCCAGAGTTAAATGTGCCTGTCTGTGACCAATCAATCATCCACACACATTTACGACACTACCTTCACAGGCATTAAAGGTCCAGTCAAGAGCTCCTAAAATGACTCTGTGGCAGCTCAAAGACTAATCCTGAGTCTACTTACAGATATGATAAATGCATATATAGTAGTGATCAAGCATTTCAACACTCTTGTCTGCAAGTGTGCTTGAGAAAATGTTGACTGAAAGGCTTATGCTTAACCCCTCAACCTGCAGGCTTGAGTTATTCATTTTAAGGCTTGGTTTACATCCACCTCGAAGGAGGACGATGTTTTTTGGGGCAGCTGGTGGCCTGGTGGTTAGGGAGTTGCCCCTGCGATCGGAAGGTTGTGAGTTCGAATCCCAGGACTGCCAGTGGCACCACTGAGGTTCCCTTGAGTAAAATACTGTCCCTTCACACTACTCCCCGGGCGTTGTGTCACTGGCTGCCCACTGCTTCATTTGGTGAATGGGTTAAATGCAGAAAAAGGATTTCACACTGTGTGGTGTGTGTGTTCACGTGTGACTATAAGGGGTCAGTTTACATGGTGAAACTTTCATGTAATTTTTGTTGCTCGAAACTTAAATGAAACTCAATTTCACTTAAGTTGGACAATGTAGAGCCTCTTACAGATAACTTGTTTGAAACTGAACCACATGGATTACAGCTATCTCAACTTGGAAGAAGCTTAATGGCCAATCAAAATGCAGATAAAGCACCATGTGATCATGTCAAAACACCATTTCAAATGACTGCTTTCAAATGACACCAGATTAATGGACAAGAAATGACATTACAATATGGTTTATTAAATGATTCCTTCGTTAGTTGGTAGTTGTTCATGTTAGGGACAGGTTTTCAAAACAAACCTGTGGAAAACAACTCCTTAAAAGCTGCTAAATGCTTTGTGTGTGTGTGTGTGTGTGTGTGTGTGCGTGTGTGTGTGTGTGTGTGTGTGGGTACAGGTTCACTGGTCATTTTGTATGGTAAATAAAATGGCTAAATTTGTTCTTATCACTACTGTAAAGAAATCAGAGTTTCTCTACAATGCACCATGTCACATCAAACTATGACTTTGTTTCCATCTCAGCCATTGAATTATGCAGAAATTTTGGTGGAGTTCCCTTTCAACTAGTCAGATAATTATAACAGCTGTTTAAATGACACCATTTGTTGTCATTATCATGATATGTTTCTCTAGATTATTCATCTTTTCCCCTCTGGACACCCTTATGGACACTAATTTTACAATTGAGATTTCTTTGTGACCCAAAAACATAAAAAAAATGTTTCAGAAAGGGAGACCAAGACACGGTCCTCAATAAATTGTTAAGTCAAGAGAAGACCTGAAAGACCAAGAAAATTTCTTGGTGAGATATGCAAAGCAAAACCCCTACAACAATACCATTCATATTTTATGGAATATGCATTTGCAACATAAAGCTACAGTAAAGGATACTGAGAAATAATTATAAACAAAAAAGCTGTTCAGTCCAATCCTGTGACTCATAAGATCCGAATTTAAGCACCTATGACCAATTTTACTGAACCTTTCCATCATGTAATGTTTGATCACCTCAATAAAAAACACATCTCTCTCTCTCTCTCTCTCTCTCTGTCTTTCTCTGTCTCTCTCTCACTCCCTCTCTCTTCACCTCAACAGTCATTACAGCAAATCTCATTTTGCCTAGTCTCATCTATGTGAGTGTGCTCTGGGATTAATGTAAATGTAGTTACGCAATCTGGTGAAAAATGTTATGTCAGCTTTTTACAGCACCCTTGATAACTGGGCAAAAAATACAGTGAACACGAGATGAGGCAGACAGTCTGAAGTTCTTTGACAGACTGGAATAATATTCAAATTGCTATGTTTTTTTTTTCTTTTTTTACTCGAAGCATTGTGTAACTTGTTCTCTCATGTTTCTTTTCAATCCCTTTTTCCTATTCGTCGGTCCTTCTACTCCACAGTTTCTCTCTCTCACTCTCTCTCTCTCTTCCTTCTTCCTGCCAGGAAGGCAGTTGGAATGTTTTACTGTTTGAAACACTACACATTTCATGCAGCATTCAAATACAATTAGGCTTACACTTGTTCAATTATGATAAACAGAAAACTGCACACAGACTAGTAGTAAGCTTCTGCGATTACAGAGCTGAGTGTATATGTGTGTGTGTGTGTGTGTGTGGAGGAATCTTAAAATGAAAAGCAGGGAAAATGAACAGTGTTGCATGTCTGAATGTAAATTCTCTAGTCAGATGGGGTACAAACTAGATGTACCGCATTGCGGGGTGTAATGTGACCACAGCAGAAGTCAAGAGAACAAGCAGTAATCATCGAGGCCCAAGCAGAACATGCAAACTGGCCCAAGTAGTGAGAGGTTGACTGATATGACCAGGTTAATGAGGACAATTAAATCTTTTGTAAAAAAAAAAAATATATTAAAGATATATGAACTTTGAAGATGGTACAAACCATGTCAGACGAACTGAGGAAAACATGTTGTAGCTCATAGCTGATTTGTTTGAAACTTGGTAAATAGCATATATTGCCTATATATATGGCCAGCTTGCTATACAAATTTCATTATTAATAAAGGTATTGACTGAAAAGTGCTTTGTGCCTACCCCATTTCAGGGGGAAGCTAGCACAAAGGGACACTACCACATAGGGACACAAACCTCTTATTCTGTATCAGCTATGTGGGACTACAATCTTGTCAAATTTCATGAAGATTGGTGAAGTCTGAGTATATGGTACTGTTGGCCAAAACTTGGTGGGAGAAAAAAAGCAAAAAAACCCCCAAAAAACTTAGAGAACAGAGAACAGTGCACTGGTAAAGATTGTTGAAAGTTGATTTTCTTTGCTGGGTGTTTTGCTTCCCTTCAGCCATTAGTGATCAGAACACACATTCATACAGCGAAACATAGTTGTCACACTAAATGCCTCATACAAAAGAAAGCAAGTACAAAAATAAAAAAGTAACACAGCTAGAACGTGGAGGTTCACTGGTTGTTTTGGATAGTAAATACAAAACCAATCTTTGCATTGTTGACATCGCAACCCCTGGTTCCTATTATCACTACTCTGAAGAAAGAAATACATAAAGCACTTTGACACGTACCACTTACCTAAACATTGTTGCAGACTAAGTACATCCCTTCATGGCAACGGTATTCCCAAGTGGTAGTGACCTTTTTCAGCAGGATAATGTGTCCTGCCACACTGCAAAAATTGTTCAGGAAAAGTTTCAAAAACATGAAAAAGAAAGGTGTTGACTTGGCCTCAAAATTCTCCAGATCTCAGTCTAATCAAGTATCCTTGGAATGTGCTGGACAAACTTGTCGGATCCACGGAGGCTCCACCTCGCAATTTAAGGATCTACTGCGAACATCTTGGTACCAGATACCACAGCACACAGAAGTCTTTAGTTCAGCATTCAGTACAATCAATCCTCAAAAGGTGATACAGAAACTGGACTGACTGGACCTGAACACCTTTTTCTGTAACTGGCTGCTGGACTTCCTATCCGAGAGGCCAAAGCAGTTTGGATCAGTGACAATGCATGTGGTACCATCGTACTGAGCACAGGGGCCCCACAATGATGTGTGTGCTCAGTCCCCTGCTCTTCACCTTACTGACCCGTGACGACTGTACACCAAAATACAGCAGCAACCTCTTTATCAAATCTGAGGACGACACAACTGCTGGGGGTCTCATCAACGACAGCGAGGCAAACTACAGGAGTGAGGTGAACTAACTGGCCACATGGTGCCGCGACAACAATTAAATGTGGGAAAAACAAAGGAGATTTTCATTCAGGAGAACACACTCCCATCACCCACTTCTGACTATCAATGTTTTCTACTGTGTAGAGGGTAAGGAGCACCAATTTTTTGGGCGTGCACATCACAAAGGACCTCTCCTGGTCAAAGAACACTGCATTACTGACAAAGAAAGCCCAACAGAACCTCCACAAATTAAAGAAAGTGACCTGGTATCAGTCATGGTCTCCTTCTTTTGAGGCACCATTATGAGTATCCTGAACAACTGCATCACTGTGTGTTTGAAAACTGCACCACCAAAAAACCCTGCAGCGCATAGTGAGTGCAACTGGAAAGATCATCACTGATGCCTTGCTTTCCTCCCTCCTGGACATTTGCAACACTTACCTAGCCTGCAACACAGTCAGCATTTTGGGAGAATCCACCCACCCCTCACATAGCCTCTTCTGTCTCCTGCCATCTGGGAGAAGATACCGGAACCTCCATGCCTGCTCCAGCAGACTGAGGAAGAGTTTCATCCACCAGGCTGTCAGGATGCTAAACAATTTACCATCTCTTCCCCATCTCCCCTCCGCCCCTAAAAAGTCTGGACTATAACCCCCACGTACTTAAATTCAGCACTAGTACTAGAACTGCTGCTATCCTCCTTTGCACTGTGGATCCACCACTCTACAACATACACACATACGCACATATTACATTTTATACACATACATACATATCCAATACAACAGTGTTGTGCCAGTTCACACTGAAAAGGAACTAGTTCAAAGTTCAGTTCATTCAAATAAAAATGAACTAGTTCATGTTCATAGTTAATTTTTTAAAATTTTGAACCAAGTTCACAGTTAAAAACAATGAACTAGTTCACGCTCGTTCGTTAGTTTTATTTATTTATTTTTTTACATTTTCAATACAACGTCCTTCTGTCTGAACCTTGTTGTTGAGCGAGGTAGCAGTTTTGGGCTTCTAATATCTCCCTGAAATCTCCCCGCACGTTCTCAGCCTACCGTCATTGGTTGTTCGTCTTAACCTTAAAAAAATGGTCAGCACCGCAAGTAGCACCAATCACTGCCATCGGTTTCCTTGGTTACAAGAAGCACATGGCGCTCGATATGTGCTGTGTAAAATGCCTAAATGCCGTTGTAAATTCACTGATGATTTACAACATAAATACCCATGCTTTCGTTTACACATTTGTATAATATCGAAGCACCAGCCATGCTAGCCTGTAATCAGCAAACTTTAAAACTGTCATAAATGTGAGCAGCGTTCAGTCTCGCGAGAGTGAACATCACTCATGTTCACGTTCATAATTTGTAAACTGATTCGTTCAGTTCAGCGTTCACGAAAAATAGGAATGTGTTCAATGAATGCCGTTCATTGAATGCGTTCATGCACAACACTGCAATACAACATACTACACAATACATGTTACATACTACAAACACTATAAAGATAAAAAAACTGCTGCTATCCACCTTTGCACTGTGGACCTACCATATTAACACTGCCTCATTGTCTTATTGTATTTATTTTACTAGAGTTTTCTTGCTTGTTTGTTCTTGCACAATCCCTGGATCTGAGAGAAACTGAATTTCAATCATCTATGGGTCCTGTACATATAGCAGAACAGAGTTCACTTTGACTTTGACTATTAGGCATGTGATTTTAATTTTACTTGTGATCAGTGGATAAATATACACAAAGACAGGATTATTTTGGTGGTCCTAAAATTGCAGGTTAGCCCTATTTTCACTGATTTTCTTTTTTTTGTTTTTTTTACAAACTCAGAACATTTGTTTCAAAAATGTACCAAAACAAACAGACACACACTCACTCTGGCATGGTCACATGGGTTGGATGTCCCTGGACACTCACATGCTTCGGGAGCCAGGGGAGACACTGCCTGTCACCAGCTCACTAAGGATTTCACAACACCCCTGTTTTCCTCCACTGTCTCCATAGGAACCACAACAATCCTCACAGGGCAACAAGGTAAGGTCTGGAACAAACAAGTATGCACATACATAAGCATATAAAACACACACCTGGTATCTTCTAACCCACACATTCACTTGCTGACACACACCAACTCACATAGCCTGTGTTCTACAATCACTAGCAATAAGGGAACAGAAGTTAAGTTACCTCAAAGTCAAGTCAATGGGTACTCTCAGCTGTACTGTGGCATGGTATGGCATGGCCTGCACTGTGGCATGGCATGGCAGATATTCTTCCTGGTAATGTGAGCAAGAGGAACAGACTGCATGACCCTTTAATCTATTATCCTATCATTGCAGACACTGCCATAAACCCACCTGTTAAGGCATGAGACTTATCACAGGGCCAAAAGCCAACAGGCTTCAGGGCCTTACAAAGACACCGTGACCAGAAACCCTCATGGAAATGTTGGGCGTGGTGTAGAGTCAAGATTATCTTTATTCATTCATAGATTAAAATATCTCTTCCATGTAATTAGGGTCATATGGGACCCATTGCAGAAAAATCAAATAAAATAATATGGTTGCCCCATTCAACAATCCCAAAAGTGTCACTGATTGTTATTAGCATTATTGCGGCCAATGAAAAAAAAATACAGCCTTATTATGAAGCAAATTAAAATTTTTCCACATTATACATTGCTTTGTAATATGGTCACAATTTGACACCTAATTTTGTTCCAAATTAAAATGTTAATAATCATGTCTATATGCAATATTTTACAGCAGCTTCGGGCATGTCTCAGCCAATCAGGTTTTAGATCCAGACCTTCCCACCCAATCTGCTGGCTGCCAACTGCAGGAAGGCGGAGCTAAGTGTCATAAATTAAAAAAAAAAACTGTCCAGGTAGAAAGAATCCAGGTGGCATTTCACTACATGTAATAAGTCACAACGCATTTGACATAAAATGTGATATGAATCTACAGCTTTGGCTGAATGTAAATCAGCCCCTACCTGGCCAGTTCTTTTTTATGACCTGTTGGTGGTGTTACTGTTCTTAAGTCCCCAGAAGAAAATAATCAGCCTCTGGTCATTTGTTACAGCAAGTAAAATGACGTGGATGCCAAAAATGAAACCTTATTTTCTTTCCTTTTATCTTTAGGAATCAAAATAAGGTTTTAAGAATCAATATCTCTTCCACGTAATTAGGGTCATATGGGACCCAGTGCAGAAAAATCAAATAAAATGTGGTTGCACCCAGTCCCTGATTGCTGTAGTTTACTACAGGATATTGGTTCTCCAACCAATTTTCAGAAACAACCAAAGCCTTCATATTTGCTCCAAGCTAACTTGCAAAAAGTGCTGTAGGGTACTGCAGATTACAACATGAGGGTGCAGTAAAGATGCTCTAAAGGGCCATAAGTATTGGCTGAAGTGTTTCATTATCATAGACACTCATGAGTCATGGTGCAAAACTGTGTAAGTCATGATATAAGGGGTCCAGTAAAGACATTAGTGGGCCTAGTTTTCAAGTGTTCCCTGCATCACGGCCTCCAAGGTTACTGTCCCACCTGCACTGTTGGTAGTTATGCCACTGCTGTGCTCTCTTCCACAAACATCCCACACTCCCCTCCAAATAAGCCCTCATCTGCAATGCTCGCTTTCAGAGTCAAACTCCGCTGGTGCTGTTTCAGCATGACAGGTTTGAGCAGTGAGCTAGCGACGGGCTTGCATAAGCAGGACGTGACTGAGCCAAAGCTGAGACTCACCTCCAGCCCAGAGCCCCGCGGGTGGGGTACTAGGACAGGGAGGAGAGTGTGTGCATGCGAGAGCTTTCCCGTGATATGCCTGCCTGTACAAAACAATCAAGATGGCAGATGTGCCACTGTGAATTAGCGTGCAAATGTTAGCTAACACTAATCTCCTCGCGCAGTCATCCTCAACGCTCCCTTTAGCCCCCCTAATGTTTTCTGATATGAGCCAAGCGTGTTTCTAGAGATAACGCTAACGGCTCCTCAAGCGGATTTAAGCTAATGCTAAGTGCTAAAGGACAGTCACTCAAGGTTGATCCCTGAACTGCTGAGGGTAAAGAGAGCAGTCAGGTCAAACTGAAGTTAATGTGATAAGTTTTACTACAGTGTGAAAATTCACTTTGAATGAAGCTCTGATATAGGTGGGACATTAAACCCTTATTCAGCAGCACACACTGTTCTCTTTACTGATAATGGCTATCAAGTGAGTGTGGGACTTTCTAGGCAGATGACAGCATCTCTGTTTCTTCTTCTCATATTTGTGCTTTTTGGGAAGTATTTTTACCCAATTTTCTCCCAAACTGAGTTAAAGCCAATTTCACCTGTTAGCTAGGTTTCCCCCGAAAGTGCAAATAAGTATTTTTGGACTAGCATCATGCTGAGTAATGGAGGAAAAGGAACAGCCATCCCACCCACCCAGAGATACCAATCCTCGCTTGGATTGGTCTTGCTCCTGGCCACAGTTGGCTGTGGAATTGCCAGGAAATCAAACTCACAATCTCCTGATGATAGGGCCAACACAGTCAGGCCACTTGAGAGCCTTTGTATCTTATCTTTTGAGGCTTAATATAAAAACTTTATATTTTAAACATTTTAAACTAAATTTTAAAACATTTTGCATGTTCAGATACATCCAAGCCCTATACATTTACCAGCCAGTGACCCATACATGCATTATGCCTAGTCTTGGACTAAATTGCAATGTTAGTGGTGATTCACCGTTTGGTAAACTGGTCTTTTGAGTTCAAGGGGGCCTGTCTTCTCAAAGCTGACCAACGGCCTCAGAACCTTGGCCTCTGTTATGCTTCAATTATCACACTGGATATTGTCCAGGATTCACAAACTTCAGATTTTAACTAGCTGTAGTAAGGCATCTGGATATTTTGATGTACTATTTGATAGATTTTTTAAATTATTTTTGCAGGTGATTTTCAGTAGAAGCATCCAATTTCCAGGACAGTTTCTGGCCATACAGTGTCACACATTTCTTCTGAAATATACTACATACTACAAACTATTCTCCTTCTTACTTAGTAGGTCTATGGCAACAAAATGTCAAGTAAGTGTGAAGCTACAACTGCATATTTGCTTTAAGATGATAAACATCCTGCTAGCGTCTTGTCTCTTTAATGCATATCACACAGCGACGTCTGTATTTTAATGTGTCCTACATACACCGATCAGCCACAACATTAAAACAACTAACAGGTGAAGTGGACAACATCTTGTTACAGTGGCATCTGTCAAGGGATGGTAAATAGTAGGCCTCAAGTGAACAGTCAATCTTAGAAGTTGATGTGTTGGAAGCAGGAAAACTGGCCAGGTGTAAGGATCTGAGTGACTTTGACAGCTACCAAATTGTGACGGCTAGACAACTGGGTCGGAGCATCTTCAAAACAGCAGGTCTTATGCAGTGTTCACAGTTTTCAGTGGTTAGTACCTACCAAAAGAGGTCCAAGGAAGGACAATCTGTGAACTGATGACAGGGTCATGGGTGCCCAAGGCTCACTGATGTGTGTGGGGAGTGAAGTTAGCCCAGGCTTACCCATGTCCACTCCTGAAAGTGACTACAAAGGGCACGAGAGCTGGACCTCAGAGCAATGGAAGAAGGTCACCTGATCTGATTACTCACTCTTTCTTTTATATCATATGGGTAACCGGGTGCTGTACCTGGGGAAAAGATGGCACTATGATGCTCTACGGGAAAAAGGCAAGGTGGCATAGGAAGTGTGATGCTCTGGGCAGTGTTTTGCTGGGAAACCTTGGGTCCTGACATTGTTGCAGACCAAGTACACCCCTTTATGGCAATAGTATTCCCTAATGGCCGTGGCCTCTTTCAGCAATATCATGCGTCCTGACACACCACAAAAAAAGGAGCTGACTTGACCTCCAAAATCCCTAGACCTCAGTCTGACTGAGCATCTGTGGGATGTGATGGACAAACCAGTCCAAGCCATGGAGGCCCCATCTGATAACTTACAGGACTTAAAGAATCTGCTGGTAAGATCTTAGTGCCAGGTACCTCAGGACACCTTCAGAAGTGCATGCCTCAGTGGGTCAGAGCTGTTTTAGCAGAACAATGGGGACCTACACAATATTTAACGCCATTGCTAAATGATGTAAATAATCTCATATGAAGAACATCCATCATCTTTACAAAGTTATATCACTACCTCAGAAGCAACAGCTTGCCATGCTGCTGGGATTATGGGATTGAGTAGTGTCCAAAGTCCAGTTTTCCCACACAAATTTTGAGTGGAATGTATGTGATAGGTGCGGTTGGTTAGAGCATCTACTATTTCGCGCAGATACAGTTTCAGGCATTTTTCAAAATTTCTCCATAATTCAATCAGAGCTGTAAACAAAGTCATTGAGAGTAATCTGAAGTGAAATGATGCATGATAGAGAAATTTATCAGCTCAGATTTCTTTACAGCGGTAGTGACAAGAAGCGGTAATGTCTACATTGATAACGAAGTTTTCACTGAATACTGTTTTTCATAACAACATCCTGCATGTACAGCTCCGGAGAAAAATAAGAGACCATTGCAAAAATGTTCAGTTTCTCAGGTTTCTCAGGTACTGAACTGAACAGCTTTGCCTTAGTTTTTAAGAACTGCTGACAATATTTCTCCTAATTTCCAAATAAAAATATT
>JBBPCZ010077883.1:0-11777 GCA_037974445.1 Brycinus macrolepidotus | reverse complement strand
ATGGATAGCCCTAGTATATAGATATATATATATATATATATATAGAAAACACACACACACACACACACACACACACACACACACACACACAACTTCAAACACCAAAGCCATCTTGGCTGATGGGCTACATTTAGATTAAGATTTTTATAAGATTACTGTTCAAAATCAATGGCTAAGACTGCAGAAAGGCAGTTTCTAGAAACAGAGGCAGCTGGTAGAACTGAGAGAAGAGAAGTGAGAGAATATTTTCCCAGCAGCCCAGTGCAGGGAGTGTGGGTGTAAATCGCTGAGCCTGGGTTTGGACGAGACACGCTCTGGCCCGCTGGGGTGGAAGCACAAAGTCTGCTCCTGACGGCCACCGCAGAGAGCCGGTCCTGCTGCGTGACGTAAGAGTGCCCTCTCCCGTTTCCCTGCTTCGACCTATAAACCTCCCAACCCCCACTTCAATTGTGTAATAACGCCAGCATTTAGCAGAAATGCTTTATGTAACAAAGAGCAGACAAGCCGAGCGAATCGCGTGTCCTTTCGCTCCTGGGCCACCCAGGCAGAAGCTCCAGCCGGGGCCAGTTATTACAGAGAACGAGGACGGCTTCGCTCTGCTTGGCTCGGCTTTCATCAGCTGAGTGGACGCAAACAGAGCTGCTGGAGCGCTGCCTGCTCACCACTGGAGAGGAGGCCTCATTGTCCTGGCCAATCAGAAGCCCTGGACGAACGTGTGCTGGCTGCAGATGGGGCACTTGTCCCAACACTAGAGCTGGAAAGTTTCTCTCTCTGTCTACCATAAACAAATCAGAAAGCTTAACACACACTCTTTAACTTTATTCCGGAAATCTCACTTACACAAAGTTTCCGAAACGCAGCTGATCAGCCGAGATACGTTTGGAGTCTAAAGTTTATTTCTTTAGTTTTGCACTGACACTTCATGGTTAATGTAGCTAACAAGTAATGAACTTATAACCACTGATTTGCATCTGGCAAACGGCAGGCCTGAAACCTTGTGGACACGCCTGTAACACTGTACAGCTTAAAAACCAGGTGACATTTATGACTTGCAATATTACAGTGATAAACCATGACTGATGAGATTACAAGTGAGAAATATCCATCACATGCTAAACTGGAGCTTGAGAAACTTATTGTAGCTTCTTCTGCATCATTTTGAGAAGTCAGTAAGTAAGAAGTAAAGGACACCGTTACCCCTTTTCCACTACATTGGTCTCAGTGCCGTTCCGGTGCTCTGAATCAGCACCAATACTTTGCTGGTCTGGAACCAAGAACCTGTGATGTCATGAGAAGTGGGCAGAGTAAACGAGGCAACTTTGGATAAAGACAACGGGGGAAAGTAAAGCTTGAGTTGTGTGGAGCCGCTGAAGAAATTTATGCTCTTTTAGGTAAAAGCCTGGTCTTCACAGAAATTAAAAAGCACACATGTAAGGGATGTAAGAGAAGAACTGAAAGTTGCTGCATTTGAACGAGCAAATAATCAACAAGTTAAAAAACTGAAACAGGCACTAAAAGAAAGATCTTCCGAAATGCAGTAGCAGTTAAAATCCAAAAGATTAAAATTTGATGTTTGGATATTTAAGTATATCCTCAAAGCTTAAAGCAGCATCTGAAAACATGAGGTGGTTTCTACCTTTGTTGCTTTGTGTGGTGGGCGTGATTTGTGATATGGTGGCTGTGTTGGCACCAGGCTCCCACTGGGCTCTGAAGTCAGGGGAAAAGCAGCCGGCCGAGCACCGGCACCAGCGCAGTGGAAAACGGGTGTGTGACCTACTGTCATCCCAAAATATTTTCCTGCATTTTTACAGGTGACACTGTCATACAGCAGACACTGTGGATACATTACATTTCTGCCCACCTTTGACTTTTACCATAACACTTCAGTTTGGCTTAATGAACTATAAAAGACTATTTTGAAATAAATTTGTGTTAATAGACCAGAAACTTTAGGTCACTGACAATAGAAATTCTCTTTTACATTGTACATTAGGGCTTCACAATATGAAGAAAATATTAGTATTGCGATTATACTGCTATATATTGGAACCGTGACGCCTTTCAATATATTAAAGGGCCCATATCATCACTTTTCTGGAACTAACAAGCCTCAAGTCTGTAAATATTGTTAAGGATCCAAAATATATTCACTTCATCATCTATATGGACCATATATGGACACTAAAGTGCAAAAAAATCAGTTTTCAAAACAGTTTTTGATGTCACAAAATCATTGTTAATCATTATGTAACTCAAACCTGAACAAACCCGCAAACTGCCAACTTTAGCTTGTATAGAGATGTTATCCATATTCATAGACTAAGAGATATTTTCTTATTTAGTGCACATTTGAAAAAGGACAGACATTCGTACAGACAACAAGGTTTTAGGCCTTAGAAAAGGGGGACCATGTCGCAAAAAATTCATTTTTTGGGCTGTTTGTCCAAACGTTAGCATAATACATTGACTGCAAGGAATATCCTATATACCATCTAGGTTTAGGCTACTAAATGAACAGACAAATCATTCCAGTGTTTATATTGTTGAATCGCAGCAAAACAAGTAATCCAAGTGAGTAGACAGCAACTCACTCTCTCTCATATCTCACTTTGCATGCAACCTTTTTTAACATTTCTCTGATTAAGTCGGCTATGTCATCATTGGTCAATCATTGAGATTTGGCACTGTAACAAAAGCTATGGATGCCATAGAAAAAAAAAATCATAGGCAAAGCCTATTAATCAACACTCTGAGACACATGCATTGACCAAAACCACAACTGCAAACTGATAATAAAGCTACTGATAAGCTTTAATTAGAATGGTTGGCTTGGCCTAATGCATTATAAATTATAGTTTGGGCGTAGACTGATGGGTGATAAATGTAGGTTACTTTACACTTCAGTAACGCAATTATTATTATTATTATTAATCCAGGGAAGGTAGAGAGCAGGGTGGAGAGCATGCAATGCTAAACCTACTGCACACAGTGTTTCAGTCAGTGATTTATAACTTAGTTGGACAATGATTTGTCATTTTTTGACCTGCCCCGTCCAAACCTGGGAAAATCATGATGCCTTTTGAGCTTTAATACAAAGGAGCCAGTCAGAAAAGAGATCATTTACATATTTCAATCTTAAAGGCACAGTAACAGAAACAGCCTGTTGAATTCTAAAAGAATAAACAGAAGTTTGCTGGGTTACACCTTGATTCACCAAAACACCCAGAGCTGTAACTGGTCACCCTGTCAAAAACACTGCGATTCGTTAGAGGCTCATTTGCATACTGTGACCCCAGTATCATCATTATAAAGACCAATGTCACGATAATTTATAGACGATATATTGTGCAGCCCTACTAGACATTTAACCATTATTAATAATCAATTTCATTACCAAGAGATCTTCCTTAAACATCATTTACAAATCACCTGAATCACTGAACAGCCTGCAGTGTATTAGTGAAGTGGAAAAAAGAGCCATCTGCTGAAATATACATAGTACATCCACCTGTACATCAATGTTTTATAAAATCGCGAGCTCACAATACAATTTACTGTGAAGCGCTGACCTTCTCTCAACATCAGGTATTCATGAATTTGTTGGGATACAGTAAATTTAATGAAAGCAAACATTTTCTATGTCAAAACATGCTGTGTTTTCCCCGTTCAGTCATTTCTGTAGTAAACCAGTTGTGAGAGCTAGAAAATGACACAGCGCAGGTCTAGTGGAAGGTCTCTAAATGCAAGAAATACGAGCTTCAACACAGTCACAGAAAAAAGCACAATGATCCTTCAGAAGAAAACTGCTGCATTCTCCTTGCAGACGAAGTTTTAAAGCCTGCTTTATCAACCGAGGCAGAATACACAGAGCACAATTTACCAAATGACTTGTTTTGTATTCAGGCTGAACACTCATGGAATATAAAACAGGAGCAAAGGAGAAAACAGGCATGAGGAGCTGGACATTCATCAGGTTTGGTTCAGACAGCGGTTTACTGCTACACCTTCCAAACACACCGCTCTCAAGGTGGCGATTAAACTGCTTCATATCAGGGACGGCAGAACTGATTATAAATAATATAATACATGCTTTTTAGACTAATGAATAGCAAGCTACTTCCAAATGTAAAAATCTATACAAAAACAGCTTGGTTAGTGGAACTGCGAGGGACATTGAAAAAAGTTTCAGCACGTTTTAAAACTCTATTTATTAAGAATTTCAAAAACAAATTACACCACTTTTCTACACACACACCTTCCTTTATGATGCAATTTTCCCAGTGTCGTACCAACTTTTTAATGCCGTCAGCAAAAAAATGTTTTTGGTGGCGCGCATAGCCACTGATGCACCACTGCTTTCACATCATCACATGAAAATCGTCTTCCCCTTAAAGCTTCTTTGAGCGGTTCAGAAAGGTGGAAATCAGACGGCACAAATGGCGCTAAACTCTCAGACACGCGCAATTACTGCCCAACTAGCCTTCACCGTTTCCATGGAAGTGCAGAAACTTTTTAAACGTCCCTCAAACCAAGCAAATGGTTCCTCCAGTCACAATTGTAGATTCGGTGGAAGCTGGAAATTACAGTGCGTTTACTTCTGTACCGTTATGAATTGTCGAGCGAAACACTATCAGGGAGTTCCTCTAAGCTAGCTGAGCATTTTCTCTTGATAGTAAGCAGTGGGAGGCAGAGGCGAAAATTAACATTTTGAAACATCTTTTAAATTATATAACAAATTGTGTCAAAGATAACCAGGCACTTTACCTCAACCTCATCCCACACTGACTTTAAAAATAATTCAGAATCAAAATAATCATCAATTCAATTTGTTGTGAAATTTTGTGAAGTCATCGATTTCTATCTTTAACCAGAGTGCTGTCTATCAATGACTTTTGATCATTTGTACAATAAAAAACTGAAACACAGCTCAATGTGATGCTATTTGCTCTCCAGAAGTAAAGTGTAGCCCTAAAGTAGTTCAATAGAACAGCAGTTCCTCCTTACCTTTGTGACCCATCATTACAGCCAGATGAAGAGGAGTGTTTCCTGTAAAAGAAAAAAAAAAGATGCATGAATGATCATTATGAAAGTAAGCATTAAGTCAGCCCACACACAAACACTCCATGAATCAGTATTCTTCAGATATGAACACAGATAAGGGTCATTGAACTGAAAAGTTGCTTTAAAAATCCACATTCTTTTTCAATATTCAGGTATAACAATCATTAAGATGTAAAAAAAAAAACAGGACTTTAGAGTAGTGTGATCTGAAATGGATTACAGCGGTGATAGGAACCAGACATCTGGAGAGTATAACGCCTCTAAAATCATAGAAAGTTACTACTACATTATTATTACGAAAGTTATTACGACATGGTTATGAATACATTGCCTGAGTATTTTCAGGAGAGTTTTATGTTTATATTATATTTTATGTTGTTCTTGTCTTTGTGTATCTGTGAGTCTGTGCAGTCGCAATATAAGCAATTTCCTCCGGGATCAATAAAGTTTTCTGATTCAGATTTACCACTATTTCACTATTACCAACCTTACATATAAAAAGGCAGAATATATGAATAGAATAACTGGTACATAAAATGGTTATATTTACATCATAGATATTACAACGCCTGGTTTTCATCACCACCACTGTACAGAAACTAATCTGCGCAAAAACATTTTACGTTTACGTTTACGTTTACGGCATTTAGCAGACGCTCTTATCCAGAGCGACGTACATTTTACCAAGGACTCTGAGAGACTGATTCAGCATTTAAACTTTACAGAAATTCTGACGAATCAGTGGAGTTCCCCTTTAACAGCATTCAGCCCTGCTATGATGCCTTACATTCAGTCAGACTTCTGAATAAAGATCCACTATCCACTCAGGAGAAGCCTTTTTGTTCCATGTCTTGTCACATGCATTCGCCACATTTCACATTTTGCGCAGGAGCCTAGGAGTTGTGTTTAATACTACATGAGGCAAGAAAACAAATAATTCAAGACTACAATAAGTCTACAAAGTGGCCCAAAGTTAAAAAAAAAAAAAAAAGTCATGACCCAGCTCGGCAGCACAACCTATGCCGGCACGTCAGAAGCAGACGTGCACTTTCGGAATGAAAGGAGGGACGAATTAAGAAGCAGAACCTCAAAAGCAAACCTGGGACATCAGCTCTGCATGTGTATCTACCTTATGAGTTCACATCCAGGAATGAAATCAGCTCAGCATCAGTGTGTGGGCTTTCTCGAATAAAACTACACCGGCTTCTCTTCAGCTCGAATTGATTTCATAACAGGATGAAGACTGTTCTCCTATGCTGCCTTGAGCTTGAGACAGACTGGCGAGTGGGTGTGAGGAAGCTAATTAGGCATCTGAGAGACATTAACAACTATATAAGAGTGTGTTTTATCGTTATTTACAAAATATATCCATTTAAGTTTGTTACAAGGACATTTCTTGAATTAGAACACCATAAGTTTCCCCACTGACTTTTTTACTCTGTGTATACATCAACCTGCACCAGTCTCTCCAGTCTACATGCACAGACAGTCATAGACTCAGAAAAGACTGATCCAAAGTACTGGATGTGGTGGTCTGGTGGTTAGGGAGTTGCCCCTGCGATCATAAGGCCAGTAGCACCACTGAGGTACCCTAGAGCAAGATACCGTCCCCACACACTGCTTCACTTGGTGAATGGGTTAAATACAGAGGACTCAAAGTAATTTCCTCAATATATAGTACATAAAATAAAAAATAAATAAAAAGATGCACAGCCATCTGCCCTTCCTGGCTGACACTGGCATTTAGAGGATGTTTTCTTAAATCTGAAAAGAAGTAACAACAAGGAATCGGCATTTTCATTTTTAAAAATCAGCAAAAACCCTGAACAACGAAAGTTAGCCACCTAAGTGTGAGATGAGCACTAACGCTACAGCTAAATTACATAAGACCCAACTGACCAACACAAATTTTTCAGATTTACCACTACTTCTCTATTACCAACATTACATATAAAAGGGCAGAACATATGAATAGAATAACTGGTGGTTTTATTTACAAGTTAAGTTACTTAGCAGCCTCCGAGGAGAGGGACGGTTGTAAACATTAGGAGTCTGATTCTGATTGTAATGTAAATATATACATTTTTCAGATTTACCACTGTATCTACATTAAACAGGAGTTACCTAGCAGCCTCCGGGCGGAGGGACGGTCGTAAACATTAGGAGTCTGATTCTGATTAGTCAAATATATGAAAACTTCATTTTTTTCAGATTCATCACTGTTTCACTATTACCAAGAATACATACGATGAGGTAGAAGACATGAATACAATAACTGGTGGTTTGGATAGCACATAAAATGATGATATTTACATTGCAGACCTGGAATTAGAGGAGTTTAATTAGCAGATGCTAAGTTAACTCGCAGGTTGTAAACATTAAGAGTCTGAAACTTCCTTTTCTTAAAAATTTACCACTATTTCACTATTACACAGAGGTTATATTTACATTAAACAGGAGTTTAATTAGTACACGCTAAGTTAACCAGCAGCCTCCGAGCAGAGGGACGGTTGTAAACATTAAGAGTCTGATTCGGATTGTAAGGCAAATATATACATCTTTCGGGTTTACCACTATTCCTCTATTACCAATGTTACATAATGTTACAAATAAAGACAGAAGACATTAACAGACTAAATGGTGGTTCTGGACAGTACATAAAAAGATTATATTGACATTAAACAGGAGTTCAGTTGAGTTACCTAGCAGCCTCTGGGCGGGGGCCGGTTGTAAACATTAAGAGTCTGATTCTGATTATAAGACAAATATATGAAAACTTCATTACCACTACTACCAACATTATATATGAAGAGACAGAAGACATGAACAGAATAACTGGCGGTTCTGGATAGCACATAAAAAGGTTATATCTACATTAAACAGGAGTTCAATGTACCCAGCAGCCTCTGGTTGTAAACCCTAGGAGCCGGGGCCCGGGGGACTCACCGTGCAGGTCCTTCTGGGCGATGTTCTGGGTCCGGATGAGGGACGACAGTCTTCGGACGTCTCCCTTGAAGACGCATTCATGCACGGGGAAGTCCGCGCTGTCCTGCAGGACTGGGTTTTTGTTTTTATCGTCCACTGTGGCCGCGGTGTTGGCGTTGTTGTGGGAGTCCCGCTGCTGAGAGGGAGACCTCACCAGCTTGTGGTTACTGAAGATCCGGCTCGATCTGCCTTTACCGCCACCTCCACCACCTCCACCACCTCCACCTCCTCCGACCCCAGTGAAAGTCCCCGTGGCCGCCTCCTCGTCCGGTTCGAGCAGGTCCTCCTCGTCCTTGCCCGGCTGGTGGTCCTTGCGGAGGGAGCGGATCTTCTCCCCGGTCATGGTGCCGAAGGGCGCGGCGGGCCGAGGAGCTGGAGGGGCGAGCAACGGAGCAGCGACCAAAACAACAACAAAAACAACAACAATAACAACAGCAGCGGCTCGCACACCATCAATACAGCCGAGCCGTGCGACCGTCAAAAAACACCCCAGCCCGGCATGTCTCCCTGTCTGCTGAACTCAGGACCGCGTCTCCAGACCTGCTGCTCCAGCCGCGGCTGTCATGCTAAACCCACCGAGGAGGAAGAGCCCTCTGCTGGGCTCTCGCGAGAGCTGGGTTCGGCTCTCCAGCGCCCCTCTGCTGCTGTGTGGAGGTGAGCTGGGGCAGATTCATTCAGATATAATCGACCTTACTCCCTGCAGCCTTTGCCCTAAACCCTTAATTTACGCTCTGAACCTTTAATTTACTCCATGCACTCTTTGCCCTAAACCCTTAACTTACTCGCTGCACTTTTTGCCCTAAACTTACTCCCTAAACCCTTAACTTACTCCCTAAACCCTTAATTTACTCCCTAAACCCTTAACTTACTCCCTACAGCCTTAACTTACTCCCTAAACCCTTATCTTACTCCCTAAACCCTTAACTTACGCCCCAAACCCTTAATTTACTCCCTAAACCCTTAACTTATTCCCTACAGCCTTAACTTACTCCCTACACCCTTAACTTACTCCCTAAACCCTTAATGTACTCCCTGAACCCTTAATTTACTCCCTAAACTCTTAACTTACTCCCTACAGCCTTAACTTACTCCCTAAACCCTTATCTTACTCCCTAAACCCTTAATGTACTCCCTGAACCCTTAATTTACTCCCTAAACTCTTAACTTACTCCCTACAGCCTTAACTTACTCCCTACACCCTTATCTTACTCCCTAAACCATTAACTTACTCCCTAAACCCTTAACTTACTCCCTACAGCCTTAACTTACTCCCTACACCCTTTACTTGCCCTAAACCCTTAATTCACTCCCTTTTCCCTTATGTCATCCTCACTCCTACAGTCAACTCCTAGCTAATTACTAAATGCCCATCAATATCAGATCTGCACCAACTGTAGCTTTAAAAAGCTGCTAAAAACCGCGCTATTCTCCCGCCTTCTTTTAAATATCAGCACTTCTACTGCACTTTCAATTTTCTTTATTGATTTTCTGTATATTCTTTGATTTCTTTCATTTCTTCCATTATTTTATTTTGTTCTATTTTTTTTATTTTTTATTCTATTCCTGTAAAGCTCGTTGATGACCTTTTGTGTATGATAATAAGGTACATAAATAAACTTGACTTGACTTGACTGATTACACCCTACATCCTACTCTCTGTTATTTACAAAAGCTCCAGGATGCTCACTGTGGCATTCACTAATTCTCTGTGAAATTCACAGCCAAACACCCCTAAATTTCAAATAGTCGCCGTTTACTATCATGTGAGTTGGGCTGAGCATTCGGTCTATTATTTAGCTGTAGCCTCAACGCTTATCTCACATTTAGGTGGCTAAATCTCTTCTTGTTTAGCTTTTTTTTTTAAGTCAAAATGTCAATTCCATGTAGTTTCAGATTTAGGCACAGGTCCTCTAAATGCCAGTGTCATCCATGCTGGGCAGGTGCGTGTGCATTTTGGTTCTCCACATCCAGCAAATGCACTTTGGAACACTTTGGTCTTATTTTTCTGAGTCCATGACTGTCTGTGCAGGTAACTGGAAAGACTGGTGGAGGTTGATGTTTACACAGTGAGTTAAGAGTCCGTGGACATACTTGTGGTGTTCTGGTTCAAGAAATGTCATTTTTACAAACTTAAATGGATGCATTCAGTAAAAAAAAAGATTCAATTAACGCATTCTCTTGTTGTTAAGGACAGAGAATGCCCATGTACCTTCCTCACAAAAGTTCCAGGACGCTCACCATGCCATTCACTTACTCACAATGCAGCTCAACACTCCTTTTTAAGGCCAGAGTTACTTCTCTACAGTCACATTTCATGCACTTTTCATACACTTTTACTATTTTATACACTCAAAACATCCTCTTAAACGACATGAGTTGTAAATGGAAGGTTGATAATGGTAAAATAGTGGTAAATCTTACGAAAATACATTTTCTATTTTGCCTTACAATGCTTTGAATGTGCCTCCCCGTCATTAATTTACATATAAAAAAAAAAAAAAATTCAGGCCAAAATACTATCTCAAGACTGTACTAAAACAATTCGCCAGGCATCGGGCAGTGTATATATAACCTTATCATGTAATAACTTTCTGTGAGAGAGGTTTTAGAGCATTACATGCTTCAAACATCTGGCAAAGGACTGTGTAGTTATCTTGCTGACACCAGCATTTCATTCAGAGTAAAAACTACAAAATAATCTTGGGAGCAACATTTCTATCAGCTGCTTCCTGCACCGGCTTCATTTAGGGGTCCTTCAAGTCAAGTCAAGTAGGTTTGTATTGTCATTTCTAACATCTACACAGTACAGAGTGAAACAATGTTCCTCCAGGACCATGGAACAACATACAGCCACTAGTGGTTAGGGAGCTGCCCCTGCAATCAGAAGGGTGTGGGTACGAATCCCAGAACTGCTAGTGGCACCACTGAGGTACCCTTGAGCAAGGTACCATACCCACACACTGCTCCCCAGGCGCCCCTCGTCGGTGGCAGCCCACTGCTTCACTTGGTGAATGGGTTAAATGCAGAGAAAGAATACCACATACCATGGACAGGACAAGACTACACAGAGTGCACAGTGCAAAGTTCAAGAGTGTGTTTGTTTGTGAAGTACAGTTCTGACTGAGGAGTCTGATTGGCCTGGAGGAAAAACAGTTTCCCATCCTGCTAATGTAGCATTGTGTGCTGGAACCTTTTGCCAGACAGAAAGAGAGAAAAGAGAGTGTGGGAGAGTTTAGTGGGTCATCCACGATGCTGGTAGTGTAGATCTCTGCTACAGAGGGGAGAAAGAACCCAATGAACTTTTCAACCGTCCTCACTATCCGCCAAAGGATCTTGTGGTCCGAGACGTTGCAATTTCCAAACCAGTCGACCTTTGCAGTAGTCAAATTACTCTTTTGTGATGCACATGGAGCTACATGCAAAAAATACAACTATGTTACATTTGTACTTGAATACTGTCTGAGTTAATGTATTTTTATAGATTGACGGTATATTTATTTTGAACTGCTGCTCATCATTTGCACATATAAATTATATTCCAGTATTCTGTATGCTTTCGACTTGACTGCTGGATTTGCACAATTTTTGGATGTTATAATGTTACCCTTGTGTGAAATTGCATATAGTTACTCCTAGATTTTATATTTGTAGTTTATACATATATATATATATGTGTGTGTGTGTGTGTGTGTGTGTGTGTGTGTGTGTGTGTGTATATATATATATATATA
>JBBPCZ010077873.1:0-11778 GCA_037974445.1 Brycinus macrolepidotus | reverse complement strand
TGATATCGGCCATGTATTTCATGATACGGTCGCATGATGTCACTTAAATTCGAGAATGTGCTAGAGCAATGTCTTCTAGTATGGAATGGTGAGCTCATTGGCCACACAGCTGGAGAGATAGAGGCAATTTCGTGCTATAAGTGCTTTGTGACCTATCATAGCGCCACCAAGTGGTAAATATTGATACAAATTGGAGTACTGCTGTTGAGGGACGCCTTGCATGGGTTTAGGTAAGTACTGACCAAAGGGCAAATGAGTAATTGCAGTTTAACTCATTGTATGGAAAACCGACAAGCTTAATTTGCATATGATGGCCACGCTGTTTGCAAATTTGCACGTTTTTGATAATTATTGACAATGAGTGTCTTGAGATTCCAACAAGACCACAATTGTGCAGATTTGTTGAAAAACCAGAGACTAGTTCCCAAAAGTTGGTTTTGCATATTATGCAAATTAGCAAAAAATCTAATTAGGTGGAAATTAGTAGGCGTGGTCTCATTTGATTCGGCTGATGCCAAGGACTAATATGCGCCAACAATTTTGAAAATCGGACCCACGGTTCAAAGTTGCTGAGACTCAATGCAACAGTGCTTGTTATAGTGCCACCTATTGGTGCCTGAGTAGCGGTTGGAATACCGCATGTACCTGCCAACTTGCAAGGCTGTGCACCTTACGGTTTTTGCTCCTCAACGCGTTTTGAGGCAGAAAAATAAAAATCAGCATAAAAACAATAAAAACAGATCTGGAAGTGCATGTGTATTTTAGCATTGTAATATGACCCCACAAATCACCTTAACAAATGAAATAAACAAAATTGAGTACAGGCTGTGATTTGATCAAATTAAGGAACAGAGAGAAGAAGATGATGAAAGCGTAGTCACAAGAGTAGCAATGTAAAAACATAATATGATTAACCTGAAGAAAAAAGAGGAAGAAAGAGTATGCAAATATGCAGTAAGAAAGAGAGGGCATTGGGGAGAATGTTGGGGGTGGGGTTTTGAACAGGAGCATGTGACAGACAGACAACTCAGTTTGCGCAAGGCTGCAACAGTCACATCTGGATTCCAGTTCCTTCCCTGCCACAAACCTGCTGACAGCATGACTGCTGACAGATTAACCCTTTAACATTCATGGACCTGCCAGCAGATCTTTTTTACTTAATAGTAACATAGTAACACCTACTATATAGGTGCACTTTGTATCTTCCTATAGCTTGTGTCCTGTTTCACAATTTACCAGCCACCCACTACCTCAGCCATTAACAGAAAGAGACCACAACAGGACCATCATTGACCAGACAGTATTTAAGTGGTGGGCCATTCTCAGTACAGCAGTGACACCAACGTGGAAAACGAGAGTGTATTTCACTGGTTTGTGTGTATCAGAAACCGCAGTATTAATGGTAGGTGTACCTGATTAAATGGTTTCCAGCATAATTAATAAGATGTAAGCAGTCATTCAGAGTGCTTCGCAATTATCTTTTAGAAAGAAAATTTTAAACTAAGACCTGTTCAGAGTGGAGATGATAGGAACCAGATGTCCAAAATGTTCAATGTTTTTAAAAGCATCCTTTCAGTTATTATTTGAAATGATGAGAGGTGCATGTAGGGCATTGCAAGGCAAAACAGTTTCCAAAGAAAACTTCTTTCTGGATAGTAAAAAATGGCCAACTTTGCATTGTAGACATGAAATGAACCATTTCACACCAATCCACTCTGAATGGTTGTTTATATCTCAATAACTGAACTATGCTGAAATAAAAAAGATAGAATTCTCCTTTAAGAGGTTAATCAAGATAACATTTAGGACACTGAGGACAGCTTACTAGCAAGAACAGCTTTGAAAGCTATATCAGCCCTGCACACAAAAAGCCATTGTTATCAACAGCTAGATCCTTAATGTCCTGGCCAAAAACAACATTTACGATAATTCTGAAGGATTTGTTCAAAGATAATTCAATGTTAAAAAATTGTACAGCAGATGACAAACAACACCTGAATTTAGACTGAGCAACAGGTGTCAGAGGAAGGCCAGCTGCGATTACACACACCTCGTAATACTAGTGAAGGTGAATCACTTTTTAACAAAACAAAGGACATACTTGATTTATAATCCCACAATGACAAAGTTCTATTCAGTGAATTATGAGTCATGGAAGCCAGAGAAAAACAAATTCTATATTTCACACTGTCAGTTTCTGTGGCCTCATACAAAGACAGGAAGTTCATCATAGTGCCAAAGGAAGGGTGTGAAGCCATGAAATGCTAAAAAGTCACTCATGTGACCATTGTGTATCACAGATGACAATCTAGGCCACACAGGGTATTCATGCTTGAAGTAGCCTTCTCCATAATAAGAATATAGTTGATTCTATTACTTTAATGATACTGCACTACTGGACCTCCTCTTGCTTACATCTTGCGAAGTGTTTGTACTAATCAAGGGCTTTAAACCATGAAGCAGCTGTTCTTTTGGAAGAGGCTCCAGCTGGTTCATTTTAAAGCTACGTTTACCATCAAGATACCAAGCAGCTGAACAGCTTTTTGCCAGCCTCAGGTCAAGTCAGCTTGAGCTCCATAAGAACGTTTGGATATGATATGTTTTTGCTGAAGAGCTGAAAAGAAGACATTAAGCTGGAGCCTTTCACCACAAAACAAGTAAGCAAGAGGCTTAACTGACAAATTCTACCACATCATGTCTCTGTTTGCAACAAAAGCGCTTGACTTACACTTGAAATATGTTCCCTTTTCCTTAAAAAACACTCAGGTTTTTGAAGGTGAATGGAAAGCGAAGCTAGTCTTTTGTGCAAAAACAAGGTACTTTCCACTAACAAAAAGACAGTTTCAATTTATACTATATAGTATCACTTCCTGTAAAGTTCACTAGGTTAGGCCACTGAACACTTACTCTAAAAGCAGAAAAGGTTGTAGAAAGAGCTTACCAGCTAAATTAAGCTACAAAAACTGAGTAAAAGCAAAACACACAACAGTCAACAAATGAAAAATATGAGTGTAATCTGAATTCATATTTCATATGATTTTCAGAGATTACAGGTTCTTGATTTGTGACAGTAACATACTATGTAGAATGGGTATAGAAAAGCTTTTCCCCCTTCAAAATATTTGTGTTGCTTTGCAGCATGAAATTAAGACACACACCATAAACTTTCCAGCTGTATTTACTCAATGCAACTTATAACATCCAAGATATGATAAAAACACTTTAGAAAAAAATTAAAATAATAAAAAAACCAGAATCACTGAGATGGATAAAGGATCACTACCCTGTGTCAGTACTTTGTGGAACTACCTTTTGCTTTAATTGCTGCCTTAGTATACATAAAGGAATATATACACACACACACACACACACACATACACACACACACACACACACACGCGCACGCGCACACACACACACACACACACACACACACACACACCACAAGTAATTTATTGCTGCCTTGTGTCTTCTATCTGTGTGGTCGCCAAATTCACACATTCATAGTGCCATCATAGTACAGACAAGAAAGGATATATATAAGTGTACACTTTTCCAGGGGTGGAAAAAATGCAGCTTTTTAAATAAATTAATTTTACCTAACAAAAGTAATTGTTGTGATTATCATGAGCTCTGTGGTTTGAATCCAATATGAATCTAAATCTAAAATGTTTGAATCTAAAATGTTTGCAGTTTTAAAGGTCTGATATGCAATAACTGCAGGAGAAGGGGCTGAACCAACTGAGGGGGCTGAACTGGCAGCTCTCTCAATCATAGTACTCTGTTTGAATCATTAACCGTAAGTTAAAAACAAATCTTTTAATAGACATGTATTTTTGTGTATATTCAGCCTATCTGTGGTACTTATCTGGGGAAATTATATAGCTAATTAAAGCTAATTAAATTCCTGGTGGGATTTTGGGATGCCGGGGGATTTCCCTTGGTTTCGGCTGGGCACAGTTCAAAGACATGCGTACCAGGTGAACTGAAGATGCTAAACTGCACCTATGTGTGAGCGTTTCTCTGCCTTTTGCCCTATGAGCCCTGGGGTAGGCTCCAGCGACCCTGGTTAGGGTAAGCAGCTCAAAGGATGGATGATTAAATCCTCCACTAATTAAAGCCTCTGTTAAACTAACAAAAAAAGGAATAAAGTAAATACAACAACTAACCTTATTTATATTTTTCCCATCATTGATGATGACATCATATCCCTGCAGAATTCCATTCACCTTTTCAGGAGGAGGGGCCTTCCATCGTATCACCAGCATGGACTCATTTATCTGAATACTCACGTTCTGAGGGGCCACTGAAGGTGCTGCCAACATTGAAAAAAAAAACCCAAAACCAAATGTAATTCCAACCTGTAGCTTGTCATGGGATTGGTGACATTAAAATGATCTCTAATACTACATTTCCAAACGTGTTACCCTTTCTAATTAGTAAATTCAGCTATTTTAAGGTGCACTTATTGCTGACACAGGTGTTCAACTGCAAACACACAGTTTCTATAATCTCTATAGAAAAGCAAAAACACAGCATTGGGCTTTGGAACTGTGTTATCTGGAGTGATGGAGCTCCATCTAAAACCTCTGGGATGAGCTGGAGAGGTGCTTGTGACCCAGAACTAATTCTCCAACATCAGTACCTGACTTCATTAGAGCTCTTAGAACTCAGCTGGGGGGTTCTACATAATTTCAAGAACACATAAAACTTCTTTTGATTTTTAAGTCCCTCTATGATTTGGCAGCTACATATTATTCTTTATTCTGTCATTCATATTCACTTTCACATGTGCTCTGTTCCTCTGACACCCGCTAATCCTCTGTCTCTTCATCTAGGCTATGCACTATCGGTGATAGGGCATTTAATGTTGTAGACACCAAACTTTGGAATGCTCTTCCTCATCACTGACATAGCTGTACTTCAGTGTTTTTGTATAGTTGGTACTGTTCCTTTAGGAATATGGTGGAAACACTAGATGAACATGCTGAGAGGAAAAAACATATTTCCTCTTCAGCACCACTCCCATTCCCACAGGCCTTTTCAGGAAAACACTGTGATACAGAGGACGTAACTTCATAACTAATGAAGGAATCACCCACACGTAATTTCCTTGACAAAATAGTTTGTTCTCTTATTCACCACCATCTAGCCTGTTGAATCATAGCTCTGTATATTTGTTCCTCATATAAAATATGCGACCACAAGTGCTTTAAATAAAAGTAATTTTGAGGGTGCCCTATTTAAAACATTTTCTCCTGATTTAATTGTTGCCACCTGATAACACAGGTTTCATTGCAACAACCACTGATGTCCTGACCACTGGAAGCACCTTTTCTTTGAATAATGAGTATATAAATTAACTGATACATTGTCTGGACTTTCTTTCTTCTCGTCTGTTGGAGTGGCAACAATGCAGGCTGCTCCTTTTTCAACTTCAACAACTTATTCTTCACACAGTTTCACAAACTTTTCCACTGATTATAATCTTAATTAACTTAACTTGCATTTGAACTATTTGTTTTATATGGGGGACCTGGTGGACTTGTCAGGAACATGTTTAATAAACACTGCTAAAAGGTACTGAATATTATTATAGTCAGTAATTGCATTGCTGCTTTACTCCACACCTCCCTCAGTGGTGTTGCTCTGGACCCAGGCACTGGGTGGCGAGTGGCCGACCTCATTGGTACAGGATACACTCATGTTGTACCAGGTCATGGCTTTTAAGCCAGTGACCTCGTATAAGAATGGAGGGACTGCCACACTCTGCACTGTAGTAGGGTTGCCCAACTCCCTGCCAAGCTCCCTGACCTGAAACACATCATCATAATCAAACATTCAACATCACTTCTTTCTTGTTCTTCAACATTATAAAAGCTAAATTATTACCCAGCTGGTGTTGATTTAAATCAATTCACCGTGATGTAGCACATCTTGATAGGAGAAAATCCATCATGTCCAGGAGTCCAACTTAAGACGAGTTTGTTTGCATCGCATTTGACCACAGCAACCTTTGACACCTTGGCAGGAAAGTCTGAAATAATAATACATGAAATGAAACTAGCTGCGGCTTTCACAACCTTGTGAAACCAATGTCAGATTCAACCCCTTTTAATGTTTTCTTGTTTGTTTTTTTGTTATTCTGGTTGAATGCAGGTGAATATGATTACAAAAGTATTCTACCTTTAATGTTGACGTGAGCCTCTCTCGAAACAGTGACACCTTTAGCATTATGTGCCTCACAGCTGAACTGAGTGGGTGCATCCACACCTGAAGACATAAGAAATGATCCTCATCAGTGATCAATATGCAATGCAGTTTCTTTATCAGCTTTTGGTTTGTTAATCATTATGTCTGATGTTATGATCCCTAAGGGAGATTTTACAGAATACTCTAACAGCAGTTAGATTATGACAAAACATCACTTCACTGGTTAAAACACGACTAGATAGGACTCAACACCACATGACCAGATACAATGAATATCAGGTGATACTGATAATGCTCAAATACTCTTCTAGCCAACAGGAAACAATTTGTGCCCACGGTTCTTTGATATTAGTCTTTTCCAAAAAAAAAAAAAAGATGCATCACTATTGAAATATGTGTACAAAATAATAAGGACAGTTAATTAAAATCAATTTATTGCTTAAAGCACAGCCGGTCTGGAGGATCGGCGCGTGGTCACCAAGCTCTACCAGTGCACTTCTCGGGTTTGTACGGCACTTTACTTGTGTTTTCACCTGCGCCTGTGTCTCTGTGTCAGCCTTTGGACTTATGCAGAGTTCATCTAGTACTCACCACAACGGACCACTCTCCAATTGGCAGTTGGAGAGCTTCCCTTCCCTAAGGCACACTGCGTGAGGCTGGAGACTCTACGTGGCACACTTCTGTCACAGTGACTGTATGCTTTGTGTTTTCTTCCATCTTTTTCTACAGGCGTGAGGTGCGTAGCCATCCTCACTAACGGCTCTAATAGTGGAACTACTCGACTGGCCTCGGAGTACACAGGCCACTGAACTCGTAACTCGGCGAAGCAACCGAGTCATCTCTCCCTCGAGCTTGGGTTCCTATGTGGAGGGAAGGTCCTCCTTGTACTAGCATTGACTAAAGTGTTCTTGTTTGGAGCTTGGCGAGCTCACTACTCGTATTGTGTTCATTAAACCTTTTTGATAAATGAAAGCTGATTCCTGCAGTTGTGTCCTTCCAGCCTACACGACATGACAATTACTTTGGATTTTAAATGATAAACATAGTCTGTGCAGGTCATCACAAAATCAAATTTTGCAATCTGAAAATTTGCTATAAATAAAAAAAGAGGAAACCCACACCAACAGGATCTCACTGATGTGAATTTGTTTGTAATTTGTTTTAAATGATAACATCAGGGTACATGTTGTTGTTATCATATGGCCTCATGTTTGCAAGCAATTCTGTGATATCAGGCTACATCTGTCATAGAATCGGATGAGATTTTTTTCTATTCCCGTTCTCCTCTAACAAGCAAGAATTTGCAGCTGTTATCTGTTCAGTAACAATATTGGTTAATAGTAAGTAAATGCAGGAATATTTAATCAAAACAACTACTGACTCAGAGAGAAATTGCTTACAGTTTGTGGGAACAATTAAACTGCCTGCACAAAGAATGTAGGAATGTAAGCTCTTCTTATAGTCTTGTTTGGCACTGTGTTTGTCCATGGCTGTTTAACCTTGTATTTTCTATTATATCATTAATGAAGGGGACAATGAAAACTACAGGCTGGAAAAAAGTAAACTACTAGAAGATTACATATAAGAGTATCAGCACCAGAATGTCACACAGTACCAGCCTTTCAATACCCTCCATTTACCTCAACACTGCCCACTCTGACAGAAGCTTGCCAAAAGCCATGACAGCATCTCCATAATATCCCTTTTGTCTCAGTTTATCTTTTCTTTTACCCCCCACACTGCTTGCCCGGAAATGCTGTCACAATAGGCACATTGCTTTCCCTGGTGAAGTCAACAGAAAGCTATTTGTTTGAATGTTTACAAGGGTTGGAATATCAGATAAGTTGTGCATTTAAGTGACATAAAGTGCTGAAGTTCAACACACAGGCGATTATAGATTCACTTTTCCAGTTCTCTGGAAATGTGCTGAAATGTGCAACCTAGGTCACTCCTGGACTGTGCAAAAAAAAAAAGTAACAGCAATAAATTAAGACAAAAAAAAAACCAAACAAACAAAAAAAAACAGAAATCGACAAAATAAAAAAAAATAAACAGCAGTAGACCAAACTAGATGCATTTCCGAGATAAAATGCAAAGTGTGGTTGCGTGGTTGCTATAAAACTAGTGTTTGGAGACACTGGTTTTATAGCAAGTCTGAGTTTTAAAAAAATTGTCGTCATCATGGATTCGAACCACGATCTTCTGATTCAGCGGCCGGCGCTGATTGCCATGGTCTTGCAGCACGCCTTGTAAATGGCACTGGGGGGGGGGGGGGTAGAGCAGATCTGGTGCTGTGTGCAGCTGCTTTGATCACCCTCTGCAAAACGTTTTGGTCTTGGGCGGAGCAGCTCCTGAACCAAGATGTGATGTTCATGGTCAGGATGCTTTCAACAGCAGCTGTGTAAAAGGTCTTCAGGATCCCAAAGGAGACCCAGAACGTCCTTACCTGTCGCAGACGGTATTGCTGCTGCCTTGCCTTCGAGACCTTGACATGTATGTGCTGAGTCCAGGCCAGATCCTCTGAGATGTTCATAACTAGGTACTTGAAGTTATTCACCCTCTACCTTGAAGTACTGCTGATGAGTGAAGTGTAGGATTGCTGCTTCTTCCTGCTGAAGTCCACCTTTATCTCTTTGGTTATGTTGATGTTTAGCTGTAGGTCGTTGCTCTGACACCACACTGTAAGGTTCTCTACCTCCTTCAGGTAGGCTGACTCGTCATTGTTATTGATGAAGCCTAGCACCACAGCGTCATCTGCAATCTTCACAATATAGTTTGAACTGAGCGCAGCCACAGAGTGTAGAGAGAGTATTGCAGAGGGCTCAGGACACAACCTTGCGGAAATCCAGTGATGAGGAAGATGGAATTGGACACAGATTTTCCCACTCTCACCACTTGGCATATGCTTGTGAGAAATTCTAGTACCCACTCATAGATCTGGTAGTTCAGTCCCAAGTCCCCCAGCTTAGTGATAAGTCTTTTTGGGACTATGGTATTAAATGCTGAGCTGTAGTCCACAAACAGGAATCCTACATAGTTCCCGTTCTTTCTATCAGCGTGGGTGAAATGGCATCCTCTGATGACCTGCTTGGGTGGTAGGTCCTTAACAAGGCCCTCAAACTCTTGATGTGATCAGCCACCCATCTGATGAATGCTACTCTCCCTCATTTGATGAAACTAGTGTGGGTAGCATGTTTACTGTTAGCCTCTGCTGTCATGTTAAACAGGCAAACACAGAAAAGTGGAGTAAAAGAATACTTCATTTTCAACCTAGTCTATATCTATCCCATCTGCAGCATAGTGTTGATTATGACCATGATTTGAACTCTGGATTTCTCTGTACTTTCTGAAAGAGGAGAGAACCTGTTGACGCAAAATACACTCAAAGGGCAGCTCTTTCAGCTGGAATATGCAAACAAAAAAAATCAAGAAGTTGGAAGGCTCGTCACCTTTTTCCTGTCATACTCTGATGTTATTTGGCAAGGTATCAAAACATCCCAGTGAGACTTCCATAAGTTTGTAAAGTAAATGTGTTCTGAGTGGGTTCTATTAGAAGCTGCGCCAACAGAGAAACAGAGAAAACTTTCATAGTCCATTAAGTAAGCATGAGGACACTAAAGAAGCATATGCAACACAAAAGACTCCAACTTTTACTTTATTTGTGACGCTATTTCAAAAATAAAAGTGGGTAAGGGGTGATGCCATTCAAAAACAACATAAGGAGGCAGCTGACTTCTGGTAAAACTCAGTGAGAAGCCAGAAGCAGAAAAGACCTTGAGTCTGTTCTGCTGCCTGGATGCAAGTACACACTGTAACCGATGGTCTATAATTACTGGGTTTGGAGAACCTCCATTTTAACCAGTTCTGTATATGACTTGTTCTAGTCGGATATGGCCTTCAGTTATGGGAATCACATCAAATGCCTTGTTTTTTTCCTCCAAAATTCACTGTTAACTTCCAGTGTATGACATAACATTAAATAAAATAGAATGTACAATATAAAGTAAATATACTCAGTAACCTGCCTCTACGCTAAAAATAAAAAAGTAAGGCAACATGGCTCATTAATTGTGTGAGCCATTTGTCCTTCACTCTAAAAAATGAAGCCTGATTTCTACATCTGCCTATCTTTTTATGTGAACACGTGTGGGTGTTGTGCACAGCTGTTGTTCGCATAGTGTGCACAGTATTAGGCCAGTGTCCAATCCAGAATGTACAAAAAATAAAGACGAAAGTGTCACATTTCATTTATACTGTGTTATACTGTAGACATGTTTTTTGCTTCTTTTCTGCCATCTGCTCCTCAGACAGCTCCATTTTGATTTTGCGTGGGTTTTGTTATGGGCTGTGTATCGCATGGGTCTGTTCCCACTCTCATAGCTACTGGACTGGCAATCTATGTTTGCATGATGCACAGCTTCACACATTCACAGAACATGCATTTGAGATTTTGGAGCCTGTGAGCCTCTGTGAGCTATGCTTGCCCATAAACCCATTCTCTGAGGCATGACTCGGATAGGTGCAGGTGCATCGCAGCAAAAGTAAAATCAGTCTTAGGGTGACTGATGTGCCTTTCATTGGTTCACTATCACCTGTAATCTTCTATGATATTTGCACTTCAAAAGGCTACAGCTGACAGTCAACTTGTCCTTACGTTCTGAGCCTGCACAAAAGGAAAAACTCTGCATAAGACAATATGGCAGTAGTCTGCATTTGTAACCCCCCCAAAAGACTGCAGACAGCTTGGAAGACAACACAGGATAGCACTATGACTGTCATGATTACTCAGTTACAAAATTATCAGTAAAAATATACATTCTCAGTGAACTGAACCTAGTGATTATTTTGGAAATTGGCTGTCCATCAGCTTGAAGATTTCTTTTGTGAGTATCACTGAAAGAGAGGAAACCCACACCAGTCAGATAGTAGGTGTAGTATATGTGTATGAAAGTATGAAGTACAATTAAATATTTTTCATTTTAACTTGTGGGTATATCATTAATTATTTGTCAAAATAATGGCTAGATTACTTGATTGCCAATACAATTTTGCATGATTGCTAACAATCATGTGTATGTACCCCATTGTTATCATTGGTGCTAAAAAAAAGTTAAAAGAAAGCAGTCATTAAAACAGTAGATAAAGAAAACTCCTTCTAACTTATTTCTACACCTTCAGAGTTCTTCTGTTTTTTTAAATGAATTGAATTTTAAATTAAGTGAATTTTAAATGTTCAGATAAAATTTAGACATTCTAATAACAAAATGTTTATAAAATCCATGCGGCGAAATTTGCTACTTGTACTAGCATTGAAAACACACTCTACCCGAAGAGCTAACTAGTGATGGACAGCCACAGACACTCATCAATGTGTCAGGGCCCTTAGAGCAGGAAAAAACACTAAAGAATTACATTTGTTTCCTTAAGAAAAAAATTTTTTTTTAATAGTGTACATTCTAAATTCTGATCTTGAGGAAGGCTGAGAGTGGGACATGGGCGGATCTACCGGGGTGGCATAGGGTGGCAAATGCCACCCTAAAAGAAAGCCTTGCCACCCCTGCTGCC
>JBBPCZ010077786.1:0-11780 GCA_037974445.1 Brycinus macrolepidotus | reverse complement strand
ACGGATATAAAACTTCAGTAAAACTGTTCCATTTGTGCTCGATATATATATGTGTGTGTATATATATATATATATATATATATATATATATATGCAATATTAAGCCCACTGACTCACCTCTCAAGGGGTGGGATATGTTATACAGAAAGTGGAGCAGCCCCCCCTTACACACAGCCCTGCAGCAGAGCTTCAGCTGGGAATTTGTCTTTTTAGCCACGTCTCTTTGAGTTGTGAAAAGGAGATCTTCATTATGGCTACCTCTTCATCTTGTTCATGCATGATTGTTTAATAAAAGCCTATTTAAGATTCAGTCCATTAAAGACCGCACCCACTTTTTTCATCCATAGCAGTTGTCTCAGTGTGAAAAGACCTGACGAGTTCTAAACATTAAACTAACACTGAGAATGACACTGTGTGTGTGATGGAGTTTTCCTTGTTTAGCCCATCACAGTTACTCACAGGGCTGCACACTGATGTGTGTGTAAACGGAGCAAAGCCAGGACTGGAGTTTATATCAGGGAACACTCATGCTCGTTAAAACATTTAGAAAAAAAATAGAGAATTTTTTATGGCCGTAATTGTTCATTTTTGACTGATCAGTCCCAGCCCAATTCATTTACATTTGCTGTTGGAAACATCATCCTTTTTTGTACAACTTTAAGTCCAGACTCAAGTTTAGACATTAAAGTGTGAAAAAATACAGCTGTCTTTTTCTGTTCTTTTTTCAGATGCCTGATGGTCCTGGGAAAGGTACGAATCACACACTTCACCCACGGTCTCAGTCAGCCTAAAGCCCCTAAACAGAACCCCCTTCAGCAGAGACAAGTTTGGTGTCTGAAGTTTGCTTCTTTAGTTTTAGCATTACAGCTCCAAGGATAATGTCGCTAACAGTGGACATACTTTAGTCCATGTTATACATCACACTTTTGAATCTGTTGTTAACTTATTTATTTATTTGTTTGTTTATTCATGCAAAACTAAAGAAGGTTTGAAATGACAGTTTTAGCTTGATATATTGCAAAAAACTTCACTTTATTTTACTGAACAGTTAGGGCTGCTCGATTAATCAAATTTTATTTTCAGTTACAATTTTGGCCACTCCAGACAGTGCTTGTGATTTTACTGGGTTTTTCCATTGAATTATATTTAAAGGTCAAGAAAAATAACTGTTTAAAATACAAGTTTGTTAGAAAAAAAATCATTAAATGCCTGATATTTCCAAAGTCAGTGAGTAATCGTGTTAAATAATTATGATCTCCATATTGAACAAAATAATCGGACTCTGATTTTTGCCATTATTGAGTAGCCCTAATAGTGTGATCTTTCACGCTTCCAAAGTAAAAGTCATGCACTCTGAATTTACACTTTTACAACATACAGAACACAGCTTGTCAAAATATTCAAGTTTATAATCACTTTATGTATTTTAATGCTTTTTTCCATTTTTTTTTCTTTACTTGTCTTCTTATTTGTTTATTCATTGAGTGATTTACATTGGTTCATTTTTCAGAAATTTTATAAATGAATTCACCAACCATAGTGATGCGTGTTATTCTGAATTATTGCTTTACTAAAAAGAAAAAAATTAGTCTTATAGCTTGATTGCAAAACTAAAGAAGCAAATTTTATCTTGGCTGGTCGACCACTTTTGGGATTACTGTGTAAATAAGTTTTGGCGCCAAAGTATTTTTTAAATCTGTCTTTGCTTCCCATCCTGCAGTGGAGAACGGCGTGCACCAGCCCGGCCAGGAAACCAACAAGAAAGCAGTAACGGGTATTGAGGCGAAGCTGCAGTGCACCAGCCCGGACGCCGCCATCGAAAACGCCAGCGCGGAGCATCCGGTTACCATGGTGTTCATGGGATACAAGAACGTGGAGGACGAGGCGGAGACCAAGAAGGCCCTCGGCATCGAGGACACGGTGAAGGCCGAGTTCGTGGTCATCGAGGACGGAGAAAGTAAAGGAGCGACGGAGGGCACGAAGGGTGAGCAGGCGCCTCTGAACGGCACCACGTCCAGCCCCGAGAAAAACCAGGACGAGAAGAAGAAGGAGGAGGCGAAAGACGAAGAGACCAAGAAGGAGAAACAGCCGTGCAAGTGCTGCACTGTCATGTGAGCCTTAGCTCTTCACTTCAGACTCTTCTCAAACCGAAAAAAAAACAACCCAACCAACTACGTCAGCGTCGCGAGGAAAAACTCCGCTAGACAGACAGAACTGAGCAAAAGTCTTGGGACAGCTGAGAAAATGGTTTATAACTGTTGATCTAGCAGTGAGTGTTTTTTTCCAGTGAAAACACTGTATAACATCAGAATAAAGCAGAACATACAGTAAGTGCAGTCAAAAATAGTTAAATGGTTTGGTGAAAAAACTGTATAATATTAGAACATTTTATATATGTGTGTGTGTATGTGAGTGAGTGTGTGAGTGTGAGTGTGAGTGTGTGTGTGTGTGCACACACCGATATATATACATACATACACATACTTTGGAAAAAACAAATAAACATAATACACTAAGAAATAACAATAACTTCTTGTTTTATTAAAAAATGAACATTATTGCATAGATTTGTTACGACTATGCAATAATGATTTTTTGTAAAAACAAGAAATTCTTATACCATAAAATTATGTTTATGGTATTACAGATGAATTCTGTTATATAATGTTATATCTAATATTAGTGGGGTTTTTTGAGCAAACAAACACTCACAGTCTGGATCAACAGCTTTAAATCTGATTCTCTCAGGCCCAAGACTTTCGCCCTGAACTGTGTGTGGTTCACGGTGAAACCACCTGTAACTTTGACCCCCGCAGTGTTTCTCCGAGTCCTCTCGTGAACAGACGCTGTGAGGGTTAATTCAACGCGGGTGCTTTCACTGTGTGTATATTATATATAAAACTTCTTGTCCAGTATGCATTTCTTTTCTTTTTTTTATTTCTATTAATATTTTTCTATATTTCTGTCTTGACATTTCTATATATAAATATATATATAAACATATATTTTCATTATGTAATCTTATGATGTTCAGTACTCGTGGATGGACAGAAAATAGAGGCGTTCCACCTGATTGGACGGCTTTTTAGTGTCGTTTCACTCGTCTTATTTTAAACGGAAAATGAAGGGCACCGATACAGCGAATATTTAGCTATTTATCTCTCTCATAGTAGTGTTTCTGAAATATGACCTTATTGATAAGATGAAATTATTATATTGACAGGTTACAAAGTTATGTTTTTATAATATATGTATTGTGTTTTTTTGTTTTTGTTTTTTTGTTTTTTTTGATCATCTCAAACCACTGTGAGGACTGGTACTTAGACTGTAGTTCACGATCGCACGTCATGTTGGAGCAAAACGTGTAAATATACGTGATGTATTTGACTGTTCACGCTGCAAGTGGATACGAATTGTCCAGTAGACGAAAACAAAAGACCGTCCCAGTTCTCCATTTTCTCAAAAATACACGTCCGACAGATGTGTTCTTCCATAGCTACTGTTACTAGGTTAGACAAGATGGGTTAGGGAAAAATCCCATGCAAACCAAAGAGAAACTGTAGTAACTCAGTTTATATCACAGTCAATACAATCATTATTGTATGTGACTAAATTGGCTAGAAAATTGGGTGAAAGATGTCAGATTAAAATCTGTATATTATTCCGGTCTTCAGTGTTCATTTGGAGTCACTACACAACGAGTTTTCAATTTAAAATTCTATGCTAATGAGCTAGAACAGCATTTTGAAATGAACTGAAATTAGGCAGGTTGGAAACAATAAGGCTAGCTTGTCTGCATGGCAAAAAAGTAAAAAAAGAAGAAAACAAAAAAACAAAATAAAAGTCACTGAAGTGATGCACTCTGAGTTCACACATTTACAGAATACAGCACACAACTTGATATTTGTCAACATATTAATGTTTTGTTACTTTATATACAGTAGTAGCATATACAGTGTAGAATTTTACATTACAGACTAATCAGCGGAAGGCATTTTTTTACATGTTTTAGTCAGTATTTCAGAAATTCTATATTAAATGATAAATTATAGAATTATCTGTTTACATCATTTTTTATCCTCTAAGATTTGAGACTGAAATATGATGAATTCTTAATATTACTATTCAAATATTTTTTCTTTATTCCTGGTTTAATACAGCTTTAGGAATCTTCTGTTACTCTGTTCATGGTTCTAGACAAATTGCTAATATCTGACAGCTACATTGTTGCAAAATATCCTTTGAAATTAATAACAGCTTAAATATTGAATCTAATGTAATAGTTGATATGTAAATATTCTTTCATATGTGACAAATCTCTAGATTCAATGAGAGTCTTTAAACATTCTGTAAAACTTGGAACCCAGCAACAGTTGCTACAAAAGAATACATTTGTGGGCGGAGTCTGGATAGGCCAATGAACCTGCAGTTCAAACCACGTTTTAGACGAAAGCGTTTCTAACAGGAGGGTCGATATTGTTTTATGAGCAATAATAGCAAAATACCCAAAACATTCATTATTATCCCGTTTCACTGAAAAACATCTTGTTTGAGACTAGGAGGCTGGTCTCGCTGCATCTCCCGCTAATTCAAGGATGACGGATAGGTGGGTCTTTAACGTTTGATGTACAGTGCTTGCAGTTACTGTATGTTTGTAGTGTTTTTTTTTGTTTTTGGCCAAAACAGATGCGCTCTACATCTTTCTTCATTGTTCACATGGATCATGTCTGAATAATAAAAGAAAAACTCTCACGTTCATCACTGTCCGAGTGGAAGTTGCCTTCTGATCAGAAGTGATCTGAATCGTTTCCTCACATTTCAGAAGTAAAGACGTTCTCCCTGTTTGGTTTCTGTCGTGGTGGTGTGTGAGTTCAGAGTTTGTTTGTGTGTGGGACAGTAGGCTGCGTTTTGTGGATTTCGATTAATGTCATGAGTCTTAGGTGCTTTATTGGTTTGACCAGTGCCTGTTATGGTCCAAGTGTTTCAGGAATATAACAAATAAAAAAAATGTTTGTTTACTATGGATAAAAATCCAGGTGTGGCTTTCGTTCTGCATCATCATTTGTTGAACTTGAGCTATGATTCACATTGAACCATAATGTCTGTATTAAGAAATTATTCCCAATTAATGGACACTTTCAGTTTGGTTTTCTAGGTTACTTGCAAGGGCAGCTGATATAAATGAGATCTAAGCCCACTCCACTCTCACTCTCAAAGAAAATCATAAATCAAAATAAAGTCTAGCTAGTGCGTCCCTAGTGGCCATTTAGTAAGGGTGGGAATTGCCACAGAGACTGTATTACGATATTGTCATGATATTTAGGCCACAATACAATATTATTGCAATTCTTAGCACGTTTCTTTAAGAGCCTCTACAGCGTCTTAGTAACTCAGACGTCTTTTCCAATTTCCACTGAGACGCAAGAGAAGAACAAGGTTTAGCACCACCTTGTGGACTTCAGAAGTTATCAAAGTAGACATGTGTATCAAAATAAATACATGTTAAATACATGTAAAAATGATAAAGTAATATTAAATAAGTAAATATAAATACTTGCCAGCACTGTTACGATATAATATTATGACAAAAAATGTTAGGATACCACACTGTATCGATTTTTTTCTCCCACCCCTATGTTTATCAGTGCAAAACGTGTTTCCCTATTATCAGACTAACTGTGTGAAATGTGACTCTGTGTTGAGCTGCTAGCGAGCAATGAGGGGCGAAAGAGGGGGAGGGATGAGCACCCCCTGCTATGAAGATAGTGCTCATCTATCAAAGACTAACAGCATCTTAACACAAAAAAGATTTTTCTAAATGTAGACTTACCCATGGAGATGAAAATCCCATTGGCTTCTAGTTTGTAAATCAAACACATTTCACTGAAATATATTCCACCAGCATTACTGAAGAAAAAAGAAAGAATATTGCATAGTTCAACCAAGGGACCTTAAAACAGGCGTTTAATAGCTACTATGAAAAAGGGTTCATCTTCATCAACATGGTTTTACTTGCTGTTACAAATGACTAGTTGTTACAAATGAAGTTGACTGTTTTGGATTCCTGTGGATCTCTGAACAACAGCGCACAAGAAAAATAACAATGGTCTACAACAAGGCTGATTTATATCCAGCCCAAGCAGTAGATGCACACAGCCTGGCTGTGATCCTGTTCTGTGAAGTGTTACATGGATCATTAGTTAGTTGTATGTACTTTATAAATGTATACTAAGTGAAGCCACTGGACCACTGTATCAATGCTCCCTCTCTGCGCTATAAAATGAATGGAACATCCTCCCAAAAAATGCAGACCAACAGAAATACTAAGGTGTCTGTGTTTTATGGAATGGTGTGTTTGCATTCAGCTTTCTGATCAAACATACGGTTTCTGCATAGCAATCATTATAAGTTTTTTTCAGTTTTTCCCAATTTGAATGAATGGTGGGGAAGAGTTTCTGTACCCCATTTTAATCACCATGATACAAATATACTACCAACACGCTATCAATGATGTACAGTACTATAGAGTCCACCCTGCAACACTCCAGCAAACACCTAGCCCTACCAACCACCTTAACCACCTTTTACCACCTTAGCATCCACCTGGGATACTGTATCAACCACTTTACGACATCCTAGCAAACATTGGCGATACTGGAGCCACTGGAGAATTGCTAGAGCTGCAGAGTCACTGCAATTTCTTTAGAAAATGCACTTTTCTAGTTTTCTTCCTCGTATTGCTGTTTTACAAAGTCCTTCAGTCATGATTCTTCGTGTTCTATTCATATAGCAGATAAAGTGCAACTGTTAGGAAATACAGGGTGATTTTTAAACATCTGTTTCTACTAATGTCAATGCACAGTTTCTATTCATTCTTTTTTGCCTTAAACAAACTGGGGGAAAAAACCTAAAATATATGTGTCTGACATTTGCTCAGGCCACATTTTATGTTTTATTTTTTGTGTTATAGCTATGGCTATGCATGCTATAGCAGCATTAAAACATTTAGACAGCTAGCTAGAGACATTAAGCTGGCTTCACTTTTTTTTCACGTTTTACTGCTGGGGTGACAAAGAGGCTATTAAATGTAAAATAGCTATTAAATATCAGCTATCAATAGGTTAGCCCTCCCATCTAGTGTTCACTCTCATTCTCAACAAAAAAAGTTACTATCTGAAAACAAAAATGCGATACTATCGCAGTACGATAATTTTTGCAATTCTTTGGCTTGAAAGTAGATTGTGCATTAAATATGAGCCTCTACATCTGCCCTGGTGATTAAACCTTCCTCTTCCACTGTGACGCATGAGAAGAATAAGGTCTTGCGCCACCTTGTGAACTTCAGAAGCAATGTTATCAGAGTAAAAATAAAAGTCTATTAAGTATATTTTAATAATAGTAAAATAATGTTAAATAGTGATTCTATGTTGAGAGGCAAAAGGATTTATTTGTTCATTGGCTGTATTTGTTTTTTAAGCTTTTTGGACTAAGCGTCACTTTCCTTTACATTTTGCTTCCTTACTTTAATTTGAAAGTGTTTATTTATTTATTTAAAGCCTTTTGAGCCTAACAGACTCCTTCACATCTATGTATGTAGGATATATACCATAGCATATATACTACACATATAAATATATATAGTTGATTTCTGTATATCAGTAAGTGAAAGAAATGACTGGTAACTAAAAGAAATTGCAAAAGTACCTAAGGGAGGTTAGTGCATTAAATTGAGATTTTGTGTTTGGGAGAGAAAACAGACACTCGGGATTAGTAGCATAGCTTTACTCCAGGAGATTTTTTTTCTAAAGTAACGGCTGCATTTTATAGAGCTTTCAAGGAAAGAAATTTGACAGATTTAAATTACTGTGACACTTTTCATGTTTGTCTTTTCATGATTAATGATCCCATCTTTATTGTCTGAGCTTTGAATGGCCTAATAAGCAACAACCAGTGCCTAATAAGGGTGATAAAACATGACCTTGGACCCTGATACCTGTTTATGGTCTTTCAAAACAGATTTCATCCTGTTCTCAACCAGCTGAAGAGATTACAGAGGTTGCACCATACGTCATGTGGTTTTTGTACTAATTCAATCACTTGAAATGTTTTTAACATACATGATAAGACTAAATCAGCATAATGTGGAAGTTTAGTGTGGCTTGTCTCTTGTTTTATGTGGAACTTGTGTCCAGATACTTTAAGAGCTGGTGAATCAGTACTGGAGTAGTTTGATTTTTAAGTAAACTGAAAATAATCTGATTTAATAGAAGATCAAATGCAGCTGTTTCACACAGTTTACTCAGTCGTATGTTTGCACACTTTATGTTTTGTGAAAATAAGCACACATATGTGCTGCAGAGAACACATTTAAACATATGGGATGTTTCTGCTAATGTTAATGTTTCTATTTATTCTTTTTTGCATTAAACACATTGGAGAAAAAAAAAACAAAATATATGTGCCTGACTTTTGCTCAGGCTGCATTTTTTATTTGTTGTATGCTAATTTCAGCAAATAAACAGTAATTTTTGCATTAAAATGTGTCTTTGTAGAGAGCGTGTACTTATTTACAAAAAAATCAACAAAACAAATTGTTGGACGCTAAAATGTTTGCTAATACTAATGCAATATAAATTGAATGTCTTTAGTTGCTATAGGCTATAAACTAGAATTTTGCCATGCTTATTAGTATCAGTATTAGTATCAGTACACTATATGGACAAAAGTATTGGGACGCCTGACCATTACACCAACAGGCACTTGGTTGTAATATGGAGTTGGTCTAACCTTTGCAGCTATACCAGCTTCCACTGTTCTTGGAAGGCTTTTGTGTCCATTCATACTGTAGAGCGTTTATGAGGTCAGGCACTGATGTTGGACGAGGGCCAGTCAAAGACTTCGACACCCAACTCTTCCAGCCATGTCTTTATGGAGCTTGCTTTATGCATTGCGGCACAGTCATGCAGGAATAGAAAAGGTTCTTCCCCAAACTGTGTCCACTAAGTTGGAAGCATGGCGTTGTCCAAAATGTCTTGGTATGCTGAAACATTAAGATTGCCCTTCACCAGACATAAGACACCTAGCCCAAACCCTAAAAAACAGGTGTGTCCCGATACTTTTGTCCATATAGTGTATGTGTGCCTAACCTTTCCTCAGGCCACATTTTATACTCAATTTAGCAAATAAACAGTAATTGTGCTTTAAACTGTTTCTTTGTAGAGGGTGTGTCCTTATTTACACTTAAAAATATCGGTAGTTTCGGTATACTGATACACTAGCATCGTAGAGAAGAGGAAATCGGTGGTATCGACCGTCCCTTCAGCTTCCCTAAAGTTTCGTCCGAAGTTTTAAACCGCCTTTTAAGATTGACGTCCACTCGGTCCAATTCTGTGGCCGGATTGTCTTTGAGATCCCGCCCACATACATTTTTCTACCAATAAAACATCGCCGGGGGGGCTCTCCGCCATTTTGTGAGTCTATAAGAGCCTCCCGCTCGCTGCGTCCCGACTGTGTGGACTGTAGTTGTGTGTAGTGCCATGGACGGGTGAGTAGCTTCGAGGAAGGAAAAAAAAAACACATATAAGGACCTCTTTGACTATGAGAAACGACTCCTTTCAGTTGCTAGGACGTCCTACTTCTTTTATGAGCCGGTTAGGTCGTTGTTTGTACCGATTAACCCACTCAAATCTGAAGTTTTATCTAAGAGAGTCGTGTTGTCTGGTTGTTAGCTCGGTGAGCTAGCGACATGTCCTCAGGCACAAAGTTGAGAATCGGGGACCTGTTGCAGACGAGATGTTACACTTTAAAGCTCTCTACCAACTTAAATGAACTTCATTTAAACTGATAAACAGTGTGGTGAAAAAGTAAAGCACTTTCTAAGTGTATTTTGACAGGTATTTCTGTACGTACACTGGAAAACGTGCGAGTTTCCGCCTTGTTGCTGGCTAACGTTAACGAACCGGTTTAACTTAGCCAGCTCAGCATAACCCTGCATTAATTCCACACAGAGTAGTGTTTTTTTTTTTTTTTTACTTCTTATTGACTGATTTTACTTTTTTAGTGCACCACGTGTAGCTAAGGAAGCCAAACAGCGTTAAAAAGGTGTTTTTTTGCTCTTTGCACCTTGCTGTTGCTGAAATGTGTAAACGTTAAGTGTCGTTGGGTTTAATCTCTCTGGACTGGGAGAGTGGAAAGCTCACAGCAGCCTGAACTTGCATTAAAAGATGCCGTACGTGCTCCATTATTTCTTCTAATTCTTGTTTGGTTCTTTTGCTCTCTTACAGACGTTTAGAGACGGATTTGTATCCTCTGGGATCCAGCTACGTCAACGAAATAGAGTAAGTTTTGCTTGTGCACATCTGTAATCATGAACTGCTCATTTAGTTTTGAGTGTCTGCATTTTTACAACTGTTAATGATTACAGAAAAAACTGCAGCTCCTCATATTAAACCTTGAAATCCATGTCCATCTTTAAACCCGTTTGTCTATCCTTATGAAAGATAAATGTACAGCCTTCTGTCTGTCTATTTGTTTGTCCTTCTATCTGTCTCTGTCCCTCTCTGTCCTTCTGTCTGCCTGTCTATCTGTCCTCCTTCTGCCTGTCTGTCTGTCCTTCTGTCTGCCTGTCTGTCTGTCCTTCTGTCTGCCTGTCTGTCTGTCCTTCTGTCTGCCTGTCTGTCTGTCCTTCTCTGTGCCTGTCTGTCCTCCTGTCTGCCTGTCTGTCTTCCTGTCTGCCTGTCTGTCTATCCTTCTGTCTGCTCTTCTATCTGTCTTTGTCTTTCTGTCTCTGTCCTTTTGTCTGTCCCTCTCTGTCTGTCTGTCCCTTCTGTATCTCTGTCTGTTCATCTGTCTGTTTATTTAATTTGGAGTGAAAAATCAGCCTGTACATACGCTTCTGAATATAATTACACCTTTGAATAAAAACATCATTCAGATCTCTTTTCATTTAACCCATAAATAAATATCAGTGGTGATAAATAGATTAGTGCTGTTGGAACAAAACCTTGTATCTCCTTAAATGGGTACTTTACATGAGACAAGAGAAAAGATCTTGTTATGGAACTTTTCTTTATCGATAAGTTCCATAACAAGTTATAAATAATGTATTCATAAGAATAATGAATAATATAAAAAAAGTTTTGTAATTATTTTTGGATCGTTTCTACTAGCCTGGACATTGTGAAAATTTCACACAACTTAAGGAGAAGTTATGTAAAGTGATGATTGACAAAGCTGTGAGGTTTTGTTCTGACAGCGGCGATGTGTGTATCAGAAATGTATGTGAAAATGGCCAGAAACATTTTTTGTTCGATGCACTGTGGGAAAGGTGTAATATTGAAACCCTCCTTTTTTGTTTTCCGTTTATTAAAATTAAACAGAGTGAACCACTTAAGTGAAAACACATCTCAAGGTTTACTGTACTGTACTGAAAGTTGAACTGCTGATTGTGTATCTGGTAGGGGCGTATTTCCTGAGACATAACGTAATGGAATGTGTGCCAAAGAATAACTTTTTTTACTTCAGATGCCTGAAAATGCTTTTAATGCCAGTGTTTACAAATGTGTTCTTTTAAAAGATACAGTTGCTACTTTGCCCAAAATACAAATCTAACACACATCTCTGCTGCAGTTTTGTCTGTTGATGTACTGTTGAGTTGTCAGAGATAATAGGCTTGTCTGACCATGCAGTAACTTTGTTTTTCAGCAGCGTCCATGATATTACAGTTGGCACAAAGGTACGTCACTTTTTCCCAACTTTCATTTACTTCCTGTATAGCTCAT
>JBBPCZ010077775.1:0-11781 GCA_037974445.1 Brycinus macrolepidotus | reverse complement strand
AATCGTGCATTGACAAAAGTTCCCCTTTGCTTGGAATGCAAAGTGTGATTAAATGCGTTATTTTTTTTAACGCGTTAATTTTTTTTCAAATTATTTAATCGTAATTAACGCGTTAAATTCCCACCCCTAATATATATACATATATATATATATAATAATATATATGTGTGTGTATGTATATATATGTATTTTTAGTCTGTTCCAGTGATGGATCTTACTATGTTGTGTCTGTTTCTTTTTCAGAAGAACATTGTGGTCTGCTACAATAGTGAGTGCTACCCATCTATTCCATTTGAACATTTCAGATTTTTTTCCAAGCACAGACTAGTGGTGAGAAATACAGAAATACAGAGGCTTCCAAAGATACCTCTGTTTTCCAAGACATTTTGCGGACTGTCACACCTATATGAGCTCATTGGACATATATTCCAAAACCATTGGCGTTAATATGGAGTTGCACCATCCCTTAGTAGCTATAACAGCCTCCACTTTTCTGAGAAGGCTTCCTTCAAGGTTTAAGGTTTTAGAGTGTGAGAATCTGTGCCCGTTTAGTCAAAAGAGCATGTGTGAGGTTATTAACTGATACTGGACAAGAACTCCTGGCTTGCAACCGGCATACTAATTCATTCTAAAGGTATTCATTTGAGTTGAGGTCAGGGCTCTGTGCAGACCACTGCACTTCCTCCACACCAGATTCATTAACCCTTAGAACGCAGAGTGTATTAGTAAAATCTGATTTCAGCAAATAAGAATGGTCTAAAACTGTCGAAAAACGATGTTTGCTCTCCTACACGCTCGCCATTTGCTTCACTTTCGCTTGGCGCGCCGCCGCTCGACCCTCTGTGGGTTTTCCCCACCACCCACTTGTGGTTTGAAATTCTCCTGAAAGAGCTTTTTTTTTTCTTTTTCGTTTGTTTCTCAGATCTAGAATAAAAGAAAATTGGGCGTGTTTATTCTTTATAGGCATTTGTGTGTGACACCATTTTTTAAAACCCCAGTAGTGGTTATTATTAATACATGTTTTTAAATTACAATAACTTTGGTTCTACGTCACATAGGAACGCCAAAGCTCAGCATCAACACAAACCAGGTGAACTTCCATTTAAGAAGTTGTTTTGCCGCATGACAACAATTTACCATTTGTTGCGCCTCCGGCACGGGTCTGTGTTGCTCGTGTTCTAAGGGTTAAACCATATCTTTATGGAGCTCACTTTGTGCCCAGGAGTACAGTCATGCATGGAACAGGACTGTTGACACAAATTTTGAAGCATAAAATTGTGTAAAGTTTCTGTGTATGCTGTAGTGTTAACATTACCCTTCGCTGGAGCTAAGAGGCAGGGCCTAGATCCAGCCCATTATCCCTCCTCCACCAAACTTTATTGTTGGAACTATGCATTTTGTTAGGCAGTGTTCTCTGATATTGAATAGTTAAAGTCACTAAGCTCTACAGTATGACCCACTTTACTGCCAGTGTTTGTCTACAGAGGTTCTATGGCTTTGGGCAGATTTTACTTGCCTGTTAGCAATAGGTGTAACACCTGAACTCAATAATAAGGAGGGCTGTCCACATACTTTTGGCCATATAGTGTTGCTTTGCCCACATGCTAGAATATTTGGTCATGGTGGTACATCCGGGTATCTTAGGCGTACTGGGGAAATTCATGTTGCTCACACACTGCATACTACCCATGATTTAATGTGTCTCTTTCGTTTCCTCTGTAGTTGCTATAGAGCCTTCAACCAATACCAATGAAGCAAGTAAGTGTGATTTTAACTTTTCTCAGTAACATATCTAGGGGTAAATGGGCTAAATGATGATCTTTATTGCAAATCCTTTTAATTCCAGCGTTGACATTTTTCATAAAAGCTGTATTTTGACGCTGATTTCCTTCTGTGATCATTTAAGGGTCGTCAGTTAACCACAGACATCGGCTGCTCGTGTTGATTCCTTTGGCTGCGGTCCTGGTCATTGTTGTGGTCATGGTGCTTGTTGGGTGTGTGGTGAAAAAAGGCCAGAATGACAAAAATGTGAGTATAAAATGTGTATAAAATTAATATAAAAATAATAACATAAAATTACTCCTTAGAACTTCCTGGTGCACCCACGGTGTGGGAAGGAGAGACTCCGAAGGTCAGACTTTACAACCAACACCTTGCAGTTGACCACACACACACAAATAAACACACACATCCAAACACCAAGGACTGATAGGTGGTAGTTTCTCTTGTGTGCAATATTTCTGGTGCAACATGTGCATTTTTTGGGGTGAAATATTACTGTGTGAAATGTGCAGTTTGCCTTGGTGCATTATTACTGGTTTTGGTACATTATTACAGGTTTTGTCGATACCTGCTGCTACCAAACTGAAGACACGCCAATCTGTACCTGTATATATATTCACGGCTCATACATATATAAATCCACTATGTACATATATACATACACATGTCCAATGTGTACGTACATACATATATACGTTTATATACACGTATTTTTTTTGCATATACACAGATGTCTATATTTATGTTTTTGTATTATTTGTATAGTGTACTTTTTATACTATACTGTTGTGTTGTATAGTTTTTATTCTATTGTTTTGCTGCTCTTACCTTTGTTTACTGTCCACTTTCTGCCGTAACAATGCAAATTTACCACTTGTGGGACTAATAAAGGTTTATCTTATCTTATCTTCCCCTCCTTAGAACTTCCCCACGAATGGGTGGGGCTAAACTACTGTAGGTGGAATAAGGAGATACAGGTAAATGTGTTGGTTTTTGTGACATCACGAAAACTGTGATTTTATAATGGGCTGAAACTTTAACAATATTTATGGACTTCAAGCCTTTTGAATTCCAGAAAAATTATGATATAGGCCCTTTAATGCATTGGGAGCCTTGCAATACCTAACAGTATAATCGCAGTACTGACATTTTCTCCATATCATGCAGCCTTAAAGTATACAGTATCCTTTTGATATAGGTGAGGGGGGTGAAAATGTGATTTACTTGATATACGGAGTTGTTGTGGTCACTTTTTGTGCTTTTTAAATGTAATTACATGAGGACACAATATAAATGACAATTACTTAATGAATTACATTTTAAAAAAGGACTTCTCATAGAATTCCTCTGCTTGTCTCAACAGTCTAAATTGATTAATGAAAATGGAAAATGTTTCCATGTGTGATGTTGCCAGTTAAGATGCCAGACGCTGTTTATGCAGTTTATGATGTTTCTTTTTGCCTTACAGCAAAACGTCCTCCAACAGGAGCCAAGCTGGTCAGTATAATTATCACTTTATTTATTTGCTTTATTATACAAGACATATAACTACTTCAGTCCTACATGGTTTTTATATTTCCATATTTCTGACATAAAGTAGTAGTAGTAATAATAATAATAATAATAATAATAAATGGTAATACTACTTGGATGGTCCACTGCATGCACACCTTGTGTTTAACTACCATTCAACAGAATGTCTATTAAACACTTAAATGAACTTTAAGTTGAACTTCAATGGAACCCTAACTTTAACCCACTGAGTTTCAACAGATCTATAACAGATTATCAAAACTAAGCGTTAGACAAATGACTTGTAATTGACTTGAAATCCATACTTAGTAAATGTAACAAAATGTGAGTTACATACAAGGAAATAAAAGTGTCTTTTCTTTTTGCTTTTTCCTTTAATTGTCCAGTGTTTGAAGATGAAGTTCTTCCTGCTGGAATCCATTCACCATCACTGTCTCCTTCACTCTCTCTCCATTCTCTCTCTTTCCTTTCTTTGGGTTTTTCACCTTGCCCCAGCTATTTTCCCTTTTTTTTTTTTTTTTTCATTTTTTTGGGGTGGGGGGTGGGGTTTAGGGGTTTGGTCGCCACCTCGCTGGTGTACAGTGAGAGACTGTAGCCCACCTGTTGATGCAGTTTATAGAGATGTATTGTTTTACTTTTTTCCACTTTTTTATTGAACGGCATTTAATTACATTTAATAATACAGTTAATTCAAACCATTTTCTTTTTAAGGATCCCCATCCCACCCCAAGTTGGAGAGTTAATGATAAAGATCTAATCAAACTATAAACATACAGTTTGAATAATATGGATATTAATGTCAGTATGTGGTTTCCTCCGGGGTCTCCGGTTTCTCCCACAGTCCAAAGACATGCATGGCAGGTGAATTGAGGATTCTAAATTGACCGTAGGTGTGAGTGTGTCAGTGAATTGTGTGTGTGTGTGTGTGTGTGTGAGTGTGTGTGTGTGTCCTGCGGTGGGTTGGCGCCCCGCCCAGGGTGAGTCCCTGCCTCGCGCCCGTAGACCCCGGGATAGGCTCCAGGTACCCACGACCCTAGTAAGGATTAAGCGGTTACAGAACATGAATGAATGAATATCAGTATGTGCTTCTACAACTAAACACCACAAACCACATCAGCACTCAGTACAGAGGCTGTTTCACACAAATCAGTCTAAGCGGAAGACCAGGATTTATTAAGCTGTGGAAGCTTATGCTGGAACATAAAATATTTCAGTTTTTTAAAACTTGCCTTGAATGAGACGCCTCATACTGGTTCATACTGGACAAACAAGTAGTAAAGTACATATAATACAAGTGACTCTCTGACTGAGACAACGACTGGAAATCACTTTTGTGTTTATTTTATTCTATTATGCTATTATGATACAATATGCTATATTATACCATACAATGAATATATATGTCATTTGGACCAAAAAAGGTTTTGGACCAAAAAGACACAATCATGCTTTACCAGCTAAATTTCTAGGAAAAAGCTGATATTTTCTTTTTTGGGTGGGTTGGGTGGGTGGGTGGGGCTCTTGGTGGTCAGTGCTCTTTTTGGCAAATGTCACTTCTGTTACTTTCTATTCTTTTTCTGCTTCTTTTAATAAAGCAGTGATGGAAGTGTGTCCCAGTGTCTCGTTATTAAAATCCTGAGTTGTTCAACCAAACAATGCTGACATGCACCGGTCCAAACTTGACACCCCCCCCCCCTTTGTGAAGTCACATAAGATAAATTTGAGGGTCTAAAACATGTAAATAGGCTACATTTATTACTATTGTGAAGGGATTTTAATCCAGAATAAATCTGCAGGGTCGGTGTGCTGTTTTTACAGTCTGACAGTAATAACTGGAGTGATTTTAATCCAGTATGAATTGGCAGTGTGTTGTTTTTATAGTCAGTAATAACTGTTGTAATTTTAATCAAGATAAGATAAGATAAACCTTTATTAGTCTCACAAGTAGGAAATTTGCTAATCTGGTATGAATCTGCAGTGTGTAGGTTTTACAGTCTGACTAATAATTGCTGAAGATCAATTTCAGTGGGAGTTTTCTATGATGCTAACAAATTTATCATTATCGACGCTGCGAGAAACACGAAGGTGTACCAGGACAGCGCTAACAAGTTAGCTGGGTTAGCGTTTCATCACACGGCTAAACATTGCTGAGAAAAAGAAAAAAACTTTACGGTGGTTCAACTCCATCGACGAGGTTTTGGGACGACAACTGGTCATAAAGCACGGGGAGAGAATCGCATCAGAAACACCGTCACCGGACTGAGATACACTGGAAAACCAAAGTGTACCATAGCAGTGCGGTTTAGGTACAGCACGGCTCCTGTATGCATATGGAAAAGTGCCTTATGACCTCAGGAACTCCTGTGTCATATTAAAGTGGGATCATATAAAGAATTGAACAGGGCCTGTATAGCTAATAGCTAATAACAGAGTTTATTGCTATGTCTTGCTTTACTGTTAGACATAGGGCAAGTCAGTCCAACAAGCAAATAATGTAATTTTAGGTGTATATATATATATATATAATTTCATTCTGTTTCATAAAGATAATGCATTTTCTATGATTGTCTTCATGAGCTCAGTAAGGGGAATTTTCATTGCTGTAAGCTAACTTAGAGGATGCATATTTACATAAGTGTATGAAAGTATAAGTGATTGTGAGGTGCAGACCCAGATAGACCTAAGCACAGAGTAAAACAGGCAACAAGAAGCAGATTACTAAATAAAAAGAAGTCCAATTAGCAAAACAATCCCGAATCAGCATACCAAAGAGTCCAAGAGTGCCGTCGTAATAGTCAGAGTCTGGAAATGCCAATCCACAAAAGAGCAAACAAAACAAAAGAGACAGTAAGAGACTCATGTGATGTCTCTTTGGTACAAGAACGTGCAGTTAGGTACAAGGTCATTTCTGACATCCAGAAAATTATAATACAAGGTATATGTTTAACATCCAAAAAATTGTGCAAATGTTGCACTGGAATGTAATTGTGTGCTTTATATGTGCAAAAGATCAGCAGCGATTCAAAATAAATAAATATACTTTCAATCTGTGAAAAATACAGAAACCCTGAGACAGTCAAAACAAGAACAAGTGGAACATGGATGTGTTTTTTGCCTGTCGCTGCATGTGCATTACAAAAGTTGAGTCAGTTCAAGGTTCAGGTGTGTGTGGGGGAGGGGGAGGGCCCGCAGTATGTTGACACGGCTTGCGGGGAAAAAGCTCTCACACAGCCTGGCCAATCAGACCTCGATGGTGCGATACCGTTTGCCAGATGGGAGCAGTGTGAAGAGTCCATGTGAATTAAAGTCGAGAGGTACAGGCAGGGTAATTCAAAATCAAGTAAATCAAATAACAAGATACAAAAAAAAAAAAAACCCTGGTATGCAGGGTTAGTCCGCAGATAGTTTGGAAATTTGAGCGTGAAAGTCTGAGGTATTTTATGTCCATTAATTAGGGTCATGTGATTAAAACTAAAAAATCTAGGCATCAGGAGTCGTGGTGGAGAAGAGGGGCGGAGTCTGGGGTTAGTGTCCTGATGGGATCTGACAGTGATTATATTATATACAGATGTTTTGTATTGTTTATGATATACTGAGTATTGTGGGGTGTCTAATGCTTAGAATCAGGCTTTAGCTGAGAAGGTTGTATCGTTAATTTAGTGTAATAGAGTCTGATGAATGGGTGTGTGATGAGGAGGAGTTATAGAGTCTGATGGGGAGGAAGGATTTCCTGTGGTGTTCAGTGGAGCACTTTATGCTGGTGAGTCTGTGGCTAAAAGTACTTCTCAGTTCAGTCACCACACTGTGGAGTGGGTGATCAGCACTGTCCATGATGGCCTATGTTCTCTCCATTAGAAATGCCCCCACCAAACCCTGCTGCTGAGGAGGAGCCTCTGTCTACAGACCCTGCTGACGGGCCTTCAGATCTGGTTTGGGGAGGATAAAGTGACGCGCCACCCAGCTTTGCTTTCCATACGAATGACGGGGATGGACGAAGTTGCCACCACCACCGAAAAAAAGATAAGATAAACCTTTGTTAGTCCCACAAGTGGGAAATTTGCATTGTCACGGCAGAAAGTGAACAATACAAGATAAGAGCAGCAAAAATTAAAAACAATAGAATAAAAACTATACCAACAGTACAGTAAAAAAAAAGTACACTATACAAACAATCTATACAAAACACTATATAACACTATACAAAAAAAAATCTCCAGAAGTTGGTTTTGTGTCTTCAAAAAAAAAAAATCCTGCTGCTGTTGCAAACTATTTTGCAAGAGAAACGCACCATACAGGCTGGAACCGCCACTGAATAACAGAAAATAAACTTCACGTGTGTTCTATTAGCCTTCTGGATGGGCTTTGCCTTTAACTCTTTGACCCCGCCCCCCTTCAAATCCCTCCCCCCTCTTTTTATTGGTCAAAACCTGATCTGAGGCCCCGCCCACATCTTTGCCGGCCGGTTTGACTCACCGACGCAGTCGAAAGTAGCTCGTTGCTCCTGATAGTTATAATCGTGACCGCAGTTCTGTGTCTGTTGTGTTTTAGTCGCCGGGTTGAAAGTGTGAAAGTTTCCGCGCTGCTCTTCAGGAGATGGATTTTCTGAGGCTCGCCTGGACCGTAATGATGATCGCGGAATGGAACTGCGCAGCCCTCACGAAGAACGGTAAGACCCCCCCGAGTGTTAATCTGCCGTCGTGGTGCTGGTGCTTGGCACTGGAACCATTGTACTTTTAAAATCATTCGTTTCGTCTCCCCTCCACTTATCCACCTAGCGTATGAGGGAGACACGCGAGAAACACACAGGGAAGACACTATACGACAGCTATCATCACCTCCACCCGCTCCAGACCCCTCCACAAGTGTGTCCCCCCACATTAAAAATGCTTCCGACGCGCCTATTCGTGTGACATCTTTGGTTCTTCGAGCGAGATTTTTGTAAGGAGAAGCTGGCCTGGACGTGTAGTGTCATGGAATGTTCCAGTTCAGAGAGAGTTGTTGGGATTCCCCTGATTGTGCGATAGTGTTAGGAAATACACACACACACACAGGTTTCCTGCTTTTTTTCAGTGTAGCCTTTCGTGTAAGTGGTGGAATCCAGTCTCCTCAAAAACGCCAAGAACATTTTCAGCCTACATGAGGTTCTTCAAGGGCTTCTCTATTAAATACCCTGGTTCTATACTGGCAGCATGTATTGGTTCTTTGTCTTGTTTAGTGGTTCTTAACTATCAGCACTTGTTGCACCAAATAATTCTTTTAAGGAAAGTAGTGTTTATAGCACTAAATGGGCTTCTGCTACAAATTCGAACCATTTTAGTTCGAAGTTTCCAAGAGAGGTTTTCCGGCACAGTCAGACCTGCTGGGTGGGTCCACAGTGGTGCTGAGATGTTTGATGATTAATGAGTTCTTCTTCTTGATTTTTAGATTGCATTGAGGTTCCCAGTGAAAACGGCACTGCCACACTTGTTCTGGATAAGAGCTTATTAGAAAACCGCTCCGACTGTGAACATGGACTGTACAATGAGGTGAGGGCGTTTATTTTATACACTGCACTTTATTAATCAAAATAAGTAAAATATGCAAATTTATGTTGGATATGAGTAGAGTTGGCTTTTGAGCTGGTTCTCAAAAGATAACAACCATAATTGTAAGTATTTTTGTTTCTGCAGTATTTCTTTGTTAATGTTACGGCCCCATACTTACCTGTACATACACACCCATACATATATATATGTATGTATGTATGTATATATATTTAAGTACGGGTTTAACGTTAATAAAAAACAACTGCAGAGATAACAGAACTTACATTTAATATATAATATATATTATCAGTGAATTGTTCTTTTATGCAAATGGGCCTCTAATCAGTCACAGGGTTTTGCTTCAGGTGTTACTGGGTGTTTTGATGGGCAGTCTTAAAAAATTAAAGACTGTGATTGGTCGAGGTTGTTTTAAAGGGCCCATATTCTACATTTTCCTCCTATTATCACATTTGTGTGTGAAAATATCATTCATAAATCATCAGAATTCATTTATCCATGACCATTTTCCAGCCTCTGTTTATCTCTTAGAATGAAACGGGCTGCTTTTGTTACTGTGGCTTTAAGACTGATCTCTTTTCTGATTGCCTGTTGTATATTCCAGCTCATTAGAAAAGCAGCATGTGGAAGAAAGACCCCCTAGAACTTCAGCATGAATGGGCGGGGCTAAACTGCACTTTTTAGAGGCCTTTGCTGAAACGTAATGTTCCGGTTATTGGAGTCAGTCCTGGATGTGTGTGAGAAATGGGTGATGTTTTAGAGCTCTGTGTCATTCATTCTGTTCTTCTGCTGCCTTTGACTTGTAGAGCCACACGTTTCTTGGTGATGCTGACAAGTCTGGGAAGACACAGGTTAACCGTGTGGGACAGATCTACTGGAAGATCCTCTGTGACAACAAAAAGGTTAAGAGTGTGCGCGCGTGTGTGTGTGTGCGTGTGTGTGCGCGTTGTCTTATGGGTTTCCCCTTTGTGTACAACCTGCTTTCCGGTTTGTACCAGTAATGAACCTTAATATTGTGTGTGTGTGTGTGAATGTGAGTGTGTGTGTGAATGTGAATGTGAGTGTGAGTGTGAGTGTGTGTGTGTGTGTGTGTGAATGTGGGTGTGTATGTGTGTTCATTGTCTTATGGGTTTCCCCTTTGTGTACAACCTGCTTTCTGGTTTGTACCAGTAATGAACCTTAATATTGTGTGCTTGTGTGTGTGCATGAGAGAGAATGTGTCTGAGTGTGCAGCGTGTGCATGTGTGTATACGTGTGCGTGCATTCCCGTGTGTGTGTTTGGTTGAGATGATCTTACTGCTTCCTCATTTGTATACAAACGCTTTTCCAGTCTGTACCAGTGATGAACCTTAATATCTTTTGTGTGTGAGTGAGTGTGTGTCTGTGTGTGCGAGAACATGTATGTATGTGTGTGTGTGTGTGTGTGGTGTAGATTATCTTAGGGGGCGTCTCTACAAACTGTTTTCCAGTCTGTACCAGTGATGGGTCTTAATGTGTGTGTGTGTGTGTTTCTCTTTCAGATGAACCTTGCTGTCTGTTTCAGAGGTGAGTTCTGCTCATCTCATTCATTTCTAATGTTCTAATGCTCAGTTTGGTGGTGAGAGACGGTGTTTTACATGCAGGGATGTGTTTGTGTGCAGACGTCTGAATGTCCAGGCCGCGCCAGGGTCCATTAAGATGAATTAATTTTTTAAAGGGGGGAAACTAAGAACATTCCGTTTACAGCATTTCACAGACTGAACACACACCATCTTTTAACAGGCATTACATTAACAACTGGTGTTACATTATTTTTTTATAAACGATTGGGCTTCTGTGTTGTGCTGTAGAAGTACCTGAAAATGTGTATTTTATACACCGTTAGAGAATTTACATTTTATATCTTGTAAACAATTGAAAAATTTACTTTTCCAATTGATTTCATGATTTTATAAATAATCTGAAGAATTTCCATTTTATAAATAATTGAACAAATTCCGTTTTATAAACAAAGAATTTAGATTTTTCTTATAAACAATTGTAGAATATGTTTTATATTTTATAAACAATAGAGAATTTACATTTTATGAATGATTGGAAAATTTACATTTTATAAAGAATTTAGATTGCATATTTATATTTTATAAACAGCTGGAGAATTAATATTGTTTTTTATAAATATTGATAAACAATATTTATTGTTTTTTTATAAATACTTTAAGGAATTTACATTTCATGTTTTATAAACTAAGAGACTCTAGATTCCCTGTACGTGTCCCTGGAAAAGACTCCTGTGTTAGTTCTCTCTGTAAGATGATCGGTCCTATAGCTCTGGTTTTAGAGGGTCTGTGTGCTGTAAATGTGATGTAGCTAAATATCCTTTTATAAAATATGTAATATTTTACAGACAGCTTAACTTTGGACAAATAAAGAAGCCAGACTTGGTGGAGCCAGTGAATCTGTGGTGTTTACATGTTTTAATGCTCTTCTCTTTCTCACTGCAGTGAAGGCCGAGCCTGAACAGCATTTCGACACCACGTGTGAGTAAAACTCATTCAGTAACACAGTGATGCACACACTCTTCTGAGTGGAGACCAGCAGCTGCTACATGTTGTCTTTCTCTTCTGGTGTGGTTCCAGCTGTTAATCGGACTGGGATTGGGATCGGGACCGGGACCGGGACTAGGATCGGGATCGCCATCCTGGTCGTGATTCTAATCGTGCTGGGGATCTGAGCGCTGAGAAAGGACCACAGCTAGAGATATGTGAGTATAAATTTTGTGATGTTGTTTGCTTGTTATTCCTCTCTTCATATAGAAGTGGAGAGTTATTACAGTCAAGTTACGCTTGTGAGATCATGTATGTGTATATGTGTGTGTGTATATATACACTCAACAAAAATATAAACGCAACACTTTTGTTTTTGCTCCCATTTTTCATGAGAT
>JBBPCZ010077765.1:0-11781 GCA_037974445.1 Brycinus macrolepidotus | reverse complement strand
CATTGGCCCCTTTTATAATTCAGGGTTGAAAAAATGTGTGTAGCAGATTCCAGATGAACAGGCGGTGATCAGTATACTGGTGGTGCTGAATGCTGAGTGGTTGGAACTCCTTTATCTAGGGTCCACTTTGCAGCCTGTCACAGTAAAACATTTGTTCCCATTTCTTTCATTTAATCTACTTGGTATGCCAAAGATAAGACAGTCTGACAGAAAATAGTATTTTTGCACCAACAGGGTGATTCGAAGACTTTTGCACAGGAGTATATATGTGTATATATATATATATATATATATATATACATATATATATTGGCCACTTTCATAATTCAGGCTTGAAAAAATGTGTGTAGTAGTTTTCTTGCTGCACACTGTTGCCATATGGCAAGAAATATATTTTAGCATTTTGTAAAGCCATAAATGTCTAAATAGGTTTTATTTATGGAAAAGAAAATGTCCCTTTCCACATATTGTTTTTTTTTTTTTTTTATGAATGCACACACACACACACACAGTCCTGAGAAAAGTACACAAAGTTATCCTGGAAAGCAAAAAAAAAAAAAAAAGAATTTTATATTATATAGTTATTATTATATATATTTTAATAGTAAATAACCCCTTGTAATTATATATATATATATATATATATATATATATATAAAATGGTTATATATAGGTAGGTCTGTCTGTATTTCAGTTGAATATTCAGTGGTGAAAATGTGAAATAAAACACTGTAACAGAAGGTGTCTGTCCTTCATACAGGGGTGAAAAATCTCTTTATTGGGGTGGAGACGAGATCTGTGATGTCACAGCTGTAACAGATGGAGTGTCAAGTCTGAAACACAACTACTGACTTGTGTAGCATTTATTCACTGTTTCAACATTCGGAATAGAGGAGAAACAAGAACTGACCTGGGATCATCGTGCAACAGGATGAGGAGACCAGTTTTAAAAGAATGTTTTGACCCATGCTTGGGTGCTGCAACCCTCCTCCTTCTCCCAAAAGTAGTTTTCTTTATTTTTAGCACTGGAGCTACAAAGCTAATGTATCTATCAAGTAATGGAAACTTATACTCCACCAATTAGCCTGAATCATCACACACTCGCCCAAAATTGTGTGGAGGTGTTCATTCATCTCTAATAGACTTTCTTATGTGGTTTCTGACACTGTCATCTATAAACATGGACTAAAAGATGTTAGCGTAGTAAAAATACCAGCAATCATCATTTAGTACTAATTGCATGCCTAAATGAACAAACACTTGCCTCAAACCATGCCTAGCTGTTCAGTCATCTCAAATAGACTCATTTATGTGGTTTCTTACCTTGTATGACTCATTGTTATCTATGAATGTGGTCTAAAGGAAATTAGCATAGCTAAAAATAGCAGCAGTCATCATTTATTCCTAATTGCATGACTAAATAATCACACACTCGCCTCAAACTGTGCCGATTTTTAACTGACTTGCTTATGTGCAGTGTGTGAGGATGTATTCATGCATTTAGCACAGTGTGGCCCAAGCTTCCATGATTTATTCTTTAAATCAAAGGGGCAGGGTTGTTGGTTGAGGTTCAGGGGTTCCTTTTAGCAGTTGGTGATCATCTCAGTCAGGACGGACAGCATGCTGGAGGTGGCGAACTGCGGGTTGAGGAGGAGGTCGTTTAACAGATTGCAGCCTTTCTCCCGGGCAGCAGGTGAGCACATTGCACGCTGCCACATCGAGATCAGTGAACCACCTGGTGAAACACACAGCACAGGAAAAAAACATCTTTTTATTGCTTTCATGACAACAATGTGGACTATATGGGGGTGTTTCATAACTTTAACAGTGTTTGCATGATGCATCAAGCTGTTTTATTTAAAATAAAACTGAGAAAAAATTTAGTTTTAAACTATATGGCCCTTTAAGGGTTTTATTTCAGAGGGCACTTTGAACTTCATTAATGCCTTTTAATTGAATTGGCACTTATTAATTAGTAATTAACTACTATCAGTGAATTGGTGCTGCTATGTAAACTATGATGCAGACCTTCAAGGTTTACTGGGTTAAACAAGAGGGACCTTCCATTTTGCATCAGGCCTTGGCTTTTCCTGCACTCGCACTGAACCACCACTAGAGGGAGGAATAAGCTTTTAATTCCAGTTTTCCCGCTCAGCATCTTCTTCCAGCTTAACATTTTAAAGATACAGACCAGCTGAAGGGGCTGTGTTTCCTAAGGTACTTGAGTAAATGGGCAAACACCCAGGAAGGCCTTGAAATATAGCACAACAGCATGAATGAATGAATGAATGAATGAATGAAACCACATACTGTTGCTGTCATGCTTGAACTGTAACACTGTAAAAACCCTGCTACATAACACTGGCATCAGCATGTCATAAACATGTGCTGTATGGATAACCTAGTCCATGCATAACCATGACAGCTTATGACACCTGTCATGACATGTCTACATAATGTCGATGCTATGTACCTTGTGAACCTGTTCTGATGAATGGGCCATTTTTTCATTCGTCATTCATACAGTATTTGGGGGTGATTTTGAAGTCGTGTGCTTACCCAACAGTTTGTTGGCAGTGGTCATCCAGCCGAAGATGTACAGTGTGTGGTTTTCCTCGGCACTGAGGTCAGCGATGTTGGGCGGGCTGTCCGTGTCTTGCAGGACTCGGCTGGGCAGGGGGACCATGAACTGCAAGGACTTCTCCATGTTGGATGGGAAGTGGGCGGCACCAACGTACTTTGCAGAGTTCATCCAGCTCTCAGTGAAGGACTGCTCAAGGTTTGAATACTGCAACTTCCTACATGGGGAAGGCACTTATTTAGGAGGAGATCCTTACTTGAAGTGTTACTGACTTCTTCCAGCTGTAGGTCAGGCTCAAAGTAATAGTTTGGACAAAATCTCAGCCGAAATGCGGGCAGTCAGCCTGGACATGGTGTCTAGAGTTCACGTCTTTCCTTTTAGCACTGAAGGCTAATGTAGCTAAGGAGAAATAGAAGCTCATACCCCGCCCAATGGTCATCACACACTTGCTACAAACCACATCTGGTTCTTGACGCTGTGCAGGCTTTAACAGTGTCAGTGTCAGTGACTGCTACTGTTGTTAGCCATGCTAACATGCTTTAGTCTGTTTTTAAAACTATTTCATCAATTTAGTCACCTCTAGTTCCATCCACTAGCTGGGACTCCCTTCTTCACATGATCCCACCAACAGTGGGAGGGCTCCACTACATCCTCTCAAACTGTCGCTAACACAACAGACAGCCTCAACACACTCAGAGGAGATTAGACCGCTCAACTTGCCAGTTGCTAATTCTGTTAAGTCAGCTAAACAGACAGTGATGGGGGAGAGAGAGTACCATCCTACTAACTCAGAAAGAAGAAAGACCAAAGCCAGTCTCCTGCTGAGAGGGCCACCACTTAGTCCATGTTCATATATAACAGTGTCAGAAACCACATAAGCCAGTCTATTAGAGATTACTGTACACCTCCACATGCTTTGAGGCAAGAGATGATGATTCAGGCTAACCAGTGGGGCGTAAGCTTCCATTGCATGTTAGTTGCACTCACCTTGTGGCTGAAGCGGCAAAGCTAAGGAAGCAAACTTCACACACCAAAAACATCTTGGCTGACTGATTACATTTTGGTGCAAGGTGGGGGAATTTGATTTTTCATTTAAATTTGACCATAGTACTACACAGTGTGGCACATCACATCTGATACTGAACTAAGCTGATCAACAGCTAAGAGAATGATCAGCCTTCAAAAGTAAAAGCTGTGGCTCACTTGTCAGCACAGGTGTTGGCGGCTGCATCAAGGGAGGCCAAATGAGCCGACCACATCAAGCCCAGAATCTGATCCTTCTTCTCAGCATCAGACAAGTCTGACCCACTGATGGTTGGTAGAGACTGAAGAAGGAAGAATCAGAATCAGAAAACTTTATTGATCCTGGAGGAAATTGCTTGTATACTGCACAGAGACACAGAGCCACAAAGACAAGAACAATATAAAATATAAAGTCTAAATAAACCCAATAAAGAATCTGTAGAGGAACTAAATATGAAATACACTATGCTATATACACAAATGCTGGAATATAAATACTATAGATAAGTAACTTCCAGTTAAGTGAATTACTAGGAACACAAATGGTGGTTAGGAGACTGTTACTGCAAGTAATAGAGATCAGTAGTATATAAGTAATAGTAAAATAAGTACTGATATTGCACATGGTAAGACTATTGCACATGATAAGGTATTGCACAGATATAATGTTTTAGTGTCCAAAAAAACCAAAAAAATTGCACAATATTGCATGATATTGTCATATCGAGATGATCATCAGGAGATGATCATCAACTGAGATGACACACTTGGGTCAATTTGTGGAAACTCATAAAAAATTGTGAAACTTATAACTGATTTGGAGAGAGAGGATGAGAGAGAAAAAGGATATGAGAGGATGTGAGAGCGATGGCACCCAAGGAAAAAGACACTGAAGCAGTGAGATATAAAGGAGAGCGATGCCATCAGAAAAAGTGTCACATCGACAAAATGAAAAAGAAAAGTTTTCGTTTTTTACCCACCAACTCAATAAGAATCAGTCTGGAATCACACACCCATCTACAAACCAATCAATGTAGAGTACACTGAAGTTTTGTCTCTCTTGACAGCAATGTAACAAAACCTCCATTTGAGTCTCAAAAGCTGTGTTGTCGAGACACTTCCTCGAACAGCAGCAGCAGAAACAGCAGCTGGATGGAGATACAAGTCTCAAACATCAGCTGATTGTTCATCATCAATTATGCAGCCATGGGGCCGTAGTGTGAGCCTCAACTTGCTCATTTTTCCACACTGATTTTGTAGATGGAAACAGTAAGGGGGCATTTGGCCGACGCTCTTATCCAGAGCGACTTACAATCATTAGTTTCAGGGACAGTCCCCCTGGAGCAACTGAGGGTTAAGTGTCTTGCTCAAGGACAGAAAGGTAGAAACTGGGGGTTTGAACCTGCAACTTTGTGGACATCGGGTTTACAGGTAAGTGTTTTACCCGCTAGGCTACTACCACCCTCTGTGTTTTCGTTCATGAACCTTCTGGAGGTTTCTGAAGGTTTCGGATTGAACCCGAAATTAACCAGATAGATCCCTCCAGAATCTATCTGGTTAAACTTATTAAAGTCTCTCTCCGAGGTTTATTAAAAATTCCACAACACATCGCTCTCTCTTCATCACTGAGCTTTCATTTTTTGTTTTGCCTTAAGCTTGTTGACGACTTTTTTTATTTCCTCATGCTTTTTAATCTTACAGTTAGTGGAAAGGGCCATTTGCGTGTGAACTGAGGTTTGGAACATCGAGTGTTAAATTTAGGTGAATTATAAGCACATACTGCAGTTGCATCAAGGCACATTCTGCGCTGCACCTGGACTTGTAGGCACATCTGGCCCTTTGTCTCTTATGTGGAATAAAGTAAAGTAAATGAGAAGAGTGTACATGGAAGAATGGATAAGTACCTTGAAAAATGTCACCCATTTGTTCATGGCATCAGGGTGCACGGTGGAACAAGTGCTGGAGCAATAATCGCCAGCCAGATCATCAGGCACCTGAATCTCCACCTGAGCCTGACCATCCCCCACCACACCTGCCTCAACTGCTGCCAGGAATGGGAGCACTGACAGGTGGTAGTTCACACCTGGACAGAAATATAGAATAGTAACCAGTGAGATGATATTAACAGAGAAATTGAAATTTGGACCAATGGTGCTACATTTTGACCCCAGCGACACTTACACCCCCACCAGCTGTTGCTAGCAATACACACTGGGTTGGAGCTCTCCTGCCCACAGGTGCTCACACCTGAAGGATCAGTCAGTCGACCTGGAAAAAGAAAACATGAGTGGTTTCTGACACTGTTTTTTGGTTAGCATGATGCCAACTTTTGTGGTATACTCATTCATTATTTATTAGCTACTTTAGCCTCCACGGCTAAACAAAAGAAGCAAACTATTGGTTTAAGGCAATCCTGTCTACACTGAGTTAGCACATGATTTGATTTTTGATCCTTTTTCTTTGCTAGTATGCTCAAAATTGTAGAATGGTTATGTTAAGCACTTTTTACTCACCAAATAGGTGGTTTAGTTTAACCACTCTGGTCCTTCAAAAATGAAAATAATTTGGAATATATCATGCTAGCAAAACTGGAATTCAGCCTATCCTATCCTAGACCAGGCTTTAGAGCCAGTAGACAATGTTTAGAACCATAGCACATCGATTATTGTTTTTGTGTCTCTGTGTGTCTGTTTCTGCTAGAACATTCTAGATTGTATCATGGTTAAGAGTTAAGAGTTTTGGTACCATAAACTGTTAAACCACTAACTGTTAAGCGTTTTGGGACCAAGAACCGTAAAGGTTCTTGGTCCTTCCTAAATATTTTTTCTCTAAAAAGAAGCACAAACTCAAGCTAAATTTCACTAGCATATTTCTGGGTGAGCACCATAAGCTAGAGATGAATGTGACTCTTGATTTTGGATATGCATTCCTACTTTGGCTCTTAGACTCCTTTCACTGTTTGGAAATCCATGGTCTTACCTGATCTGAGTTTCCAGCCCAGCTGCAGAGGAAGCCCCCACAGAGGGTTCTCATTAGCCCCAGGGCCCATGGAGCTCATGTGGGGGTCGGAGGCATTGATCATCAACCTGAACATGGCCATCCTCTGCAGGTAGTCCAGTGGGTCCAGTTTGACCACCCCGTCAGCCTGTGGGAGCTCAGACAGCTGGACCGGGGCCTTCTCCATGAGGATGGGCCAGCCATTCTCAGTCACCACTGCTGCCTCACAGATGGTGACTAGCAGGGCAACCACCGTGACAAACTTGGCCAAATACATGATATGAAATGCGGCTGGACTGCAAGAGTGCACTATGGAGTGCACAGGGGCTTTTATAGACTGGGATGGTGGGATAGGAAGGACTTTGACCAGAAACAAGGAGAGGAACTTGCCCAAAAAAGCAGAGAAGGGACTTCAGCTTTATTTACTGTGAATACGGTGCAAGTTCAGGCAAAAATGCTCATCTTTCCTCCAGTTACCCCAAAAGCCAAGTTGTGTTTAGTTTTAGGTGGCACAGGAGCTACGAGGCTAATGTCGCAAGCAGGAAAAGTTAGCTTAGTGCTACCAGTTAGCATCACGTTAATGGCATGCTTAAAAATAGGGAAAATAAATTGAAAATTGGATTAAGCAAAAAATGTGAAAATGTGGTAGGAAATATTTACGGAGTAAGATTTACTGAAATAAGGAAAAGTATGTAGATCAATGATAAAAGAAAATATGATTTATTTCTTTAAAAATTAGGTAATTTCAGTTTCTGTCTTATTTTTTTACTCATGTTAAGAAATCTTACTAAATAAAATTAGCTTGATTAGCTAAATTGGGAGATTTGTTTGCTAAATGTCATTATTTGTACAGTTCCATATTATGCATAATTTTTTTAATATTATATATTTAGATTATTTTGCAGTATAGACTTGTTTATGTGGTGAAATGAAGCCACATGATCACTTTATTATTTTAATGACCTCTGCAAAAAGGCCCCAAGACCCAGTCTGTGTTTCAGACTCTAGAAGTAAATAAGTTTAGTGACAGTTTCAGTGCAACATTTCAGGTCTGTGTTCTCGTTCTTATCTGAGAAGTCCTACAGTGTTAGATCAATAGCTCTTACACAACCCAAACCTGTGGCCTTCAGACACAACAAACAGACCATCAGGTATCTGATTAGAGAAAAGAGATGTGCATGCACAAGCTCAGTCCAACTCTGTTATGCAATAATAAATACCTCACATACATGCAGACCACAGCCTGCTGATACTCTACCGATGGAGCTGTTATGGTTAAGTGTGCTGTGGAAAAGTGTAAAATTATGAGATAAACAGTGGATAACATGTTGTTTGGCCAAAAAAAAGACAGAACCACAAGTGTAGCAATAGTTATAACTGAAAAATGCCATTAATGGGCACTAGAAATGAACTGTGATGAGGCACTTAAGCTTTCTGTTTATACAATAAACCTAATCCTGAACCATGGAAAGGGATTCTACACAAAAAGGCCTTCTTTGTAGTGGATCCTGAATAATTTATAGTTGATACTGAATAGTTCATAGTAGATTAGACTAATTAATTGCAGATACTGAATAATTTATATCATTATAGCATTTGTTTTCTCCACTATTAAAAGTATTGCTATTTATTGATATGGCACAAGGCTGAGGGGCAGGCAGATCAGCTCAGCAGTGCCAATATCTCACTCCCTTGCTCTCTGTCCATATATCTAATCAGTATAATACAATACAATATTGATATTGTGCCAGTGCATATGCCTCACAGTATACATATGGAGTGACATATTGTCACTGCTGAGCTGATCTACCAGGCCTTCAGCCTTGTGCCATATGAATCAATAGCAATACTGTTATTATTGTTGGAAACAAATACTGTAATAAGATGGATATATAGAGTAATTCAATTTAACAGCCTATACTGTTCTGCAGATTTTCATTCTAATCAAGCTAGAACACGCCTGACTCTGTCTGTTCAACTTGTTTAATCAAGTCTCAGCCTCCCGTCTGTGATGCTTTTAAAAATGTGACAAAATGTGGCGATGAATAATAAGTCTTAGGCTTAATACCTGAATGATATGCCTGCAGTTAAAGGGCCTTAAAACAGGCCCAGACGTGACCATGCACAGAGAGAACTGAGTCAAATGGCTGTCTCATAGTCCTCACAGGACCTGATAAGTGGCCTGTCAAATGAATACAAATGATGCAATGATGAAAACATTGCTTGTTGTTGTTGGGAGGCTTTAATCCGTCCTGTGAGGTTTATGGGTGTAATCTTGTCTTCATGTTTGGGTTTAAGAGAGGAAGGTGTGAATTATTTTGGTAAACAGGAGCCTGTTTGTTGCAGGCGTAATGAGTCCCGCTGCTACAAGAGGTGTGAACAGAGCGAGCCAGGCCCGACACCTCTAACGACTTCAATGACCATACGTCCGCAGAGGGAGCCTGTGCCCTTGCGTGTCTTGCATCATTACCTCATTAGCTCTTAATGTCTTAAATAAACTTCTACTACTAGTTTTTTTCAGCTGGTAGAAACTTCATAGTGAATAGAGTAAGGGGTAGAGACTTTAAGTCCGGACATATTGAATGAAGATGCATATTTTCCATTCAAAAATCAAGTTCTCTCAAATTTCACTTTTTACTACACAGTTGCCCTGTGGAATTATGCAGGGCATTCAAGTGAACACTGTAGAACATACAGACAGGCCAAATATGTCAATAGTACAATAATAATAGGGTCCATATGAGAAAAGTAAAAGCAAAGTTCATGGCAAATTCAGGAAACAATGAATTTCCCTTGTTTTCTAATCCATTGTTAGGAAACAATCTTGAAACATATTTTTCAAAACACTGTTCAGAACCCAGGTCGCAGCCAGAACAGCTTACTTGTAAAGTCTTGTAAATTGAGCCAGTCCAATTAGCCAGCCAGCAATTGTGTGCTCTTATCAGTTAGCTAGGTAGCTAGATTTGCTTTGATTTGAAATGATCTTATTTTTTGCATTTTGCAATTATTTAGTCCTGAAATATGGGAGTGCTGCAGCCTCCACAGCACCCCCCACTTCCCCAGTTCATGACCCATATGTCATTAAAAGGTCACCAGCATGGTAAATATTTGACATGATTTCAAAAAATCTCATTCGTTTATGCATCTTGTGTTTCACACAACTGCTACACACTGTTCTCCACTCCAGTGGTGGTGCTATAACTGGGCCCAGCAGGCCTATTTTTATTAGTTAACCTCTCAAAATGCCTGCCTCACCCCTTTCGACAGAAACCAAAAAATGGACTTGGGCACTGTTTAGGAAGCCCCTCGGTTCAGCCTTGAATTTTAAGATTTTTCCTTAAATCTTAAAATTAGAAATTGAATCTTAAAGTTAATATTTTGACCCATTTATAATATAACTTGAATTAAAGTACTCAACTGGATTATATTATGTAGCTGAAGAGAGGAATGGCCACTAGGGGGTCTGCAAAATTTTCAAAATTAAAATTTTACAAACAAACGCAAATGAAAACGAACCTGCTGAAAACATGACATTTAAAAACCCACTTTTAATCAACATTGTAGTTTAGCCAATAACCAAAACTATGAGGCCTTGAGAGCCTCAACTACAGGTTTCAGGGCTTCATTTCTGCAGCCCCCCGATCGTGCAGGAGTAAAATTCAAATTTGGTGTGCCCACCCAAAACAGCAATCCTGGCGCTGCTACTGCCATAGTATGTCAGGCGATGCACCACAGACAATGAATATGGTGGCTCTGTCAAGGTTGAAACATTATTAGCCGTTAATTTTTCCAGAGGAACTCGACTGATCCTCACTTTGTACTACAGCAAGGTGAAATATGAGTAATGTTTCAGTGCAGTCACTCGGAAGGTAAACTCTGTTTTTCCCTTCCAGGAGGGCGATGTTCTGAAAGATTCCAGCTCAGACTGTTATATTTATTTTATTTTATTAATAAACCTCCAGAATTACACATCTTAGTGTCCTGAATGTCTGACTGTTGTGACTGGAGTTCTGCTCGTTGCAAAGCACTTTAACCCCAGTCTGAAGGCTACTGAAGACCAAGAATGACAAACTCCTGAAGGGCCGGTGTCCAGCACAGTTTGGTGGTCCCCCTCCCCAAACACACTCACTAAATCTGGCAATCAACAGGTGATTTGAATAAGGTGTGTTTAAACAAGGACCACACCGTGTGGGACACCGGCCCTCTAGGAATGGAGTTGGGCGTCCCTGCTCAAGAGATTATACAAAAGAGGACTCCTCATGTCCCAAGATCACCCACGAACAGGAGATGCTTAACCCTTAGAAATCAGAGCCTATTAGTAAAAAAACTATTTTAACAAATAAAAACGGTGTAAAACAGTTTAATACCGGTGTTTTCTCTCCAACACACTCAGCGTTTGCTGCTCTTTTGCTTGACGCGCCGCGCTCTCCGGACCTCCTCCCTCTGCAGATTTTCCCACAATCTTGTGGGCGGAGAGTATCCTGAAAGTTCTCCCAGGTTCAAAGATCTTGTGTTTTGTTTGAAAGAAATTTGGGCATTTTGTTATGGGCATTCACATGTAACATAATTTTTAAAACCCCAGTAGCGGTTATTATCATTGCATGTTTTTAAAATTACAATAACTTTGGTTCCACCTGACATAGGAACACCAAACAAAGCTCGGCATGGCGTCTGACACCTCGAGCATCAACACAAGTTGGAGAAATTCCATGTAAGGAGCTGTTTGGCCATGTGTTGACAATTTACCATTTGTTGTGCTGCAGGCATGGAACCGTGCTGCCCGTTTTCTAAAATTTAAGTGGGAAAAGCATTTTTCCTAGTTTTGTGTTATATTCTAATTTTCTAAATGTTTTTATTTGACTAGTGACCTCCCAGTAATATAGATGGTGAGTCTATTTTTGGACAAATTTGCCCAGTCAGTAGGGATTCCACCGAGTTAAACCACATACCCTGGCATTAACATGCTAAAAATAGGACTTCTGTCCCTTTAACCCTCTGGCGCATAGCGGTCACTACAGTGGACAGCTGTTTAAAAGTCATTTTCTCCCAAATGCAATGATTTCTATGGTGGAACTGCATATCAGCCATTAGAATGCTCTCTGCTGCCCCCCTCCATTGAGGTTTATTCAGTGGTAAGTTGTTGTAACTCCAAATGAAACTCCTCTGAATCCAAGATGGCC
>JBBPCZ010077754.1:2500-11781 GCA_037974445.1 Brycinus macrolepidotus | reverse complement strand
CTCTCTCTCTCTCTCTCACTCCCTCACTCACTAACGCACTCACTCTGTCTTTGCCTGTCTGTCTTTCTCTCTCTCTCTCTCTCTCTCTCTCTCTCTCTCTCTCTCTCACTCACTCCCTCACTCTGTCTCTGCCTGTCTTTCTCTCTCTCTCTCTCAGTCACTCCCTCACTCACTCTCTCACTCTCATCTCTCATTCACCCTGTGTCTCTTGCTTAAGCTCTTCCCCCTCCATCTCACTCATTCACCCACTTTCTCTCTTTCTTTCTCGTTCTCTCTCTCTCTCTCTGTCTCTCTCTCTCTCTCTCTCTGATAATGTCTCTCTCTCTCTCTCTCTAATAATGAGGTAAAGTGGAGAAGAGAAGGTGGCGGGGGGCATCAAAAATGTTCTTCCTTTTATTGTGTCTGAAACTTCAGAGCTGGTTTTGGGGGGAAGTGTAAAGTTTGATACAGAGTATAGGATAATGAAGTGCGTGTGCGCGCGCGCGCGTGTGTGTGTGTGTGTGTGTGTGTGTGTGTGAAAAAAAGGTCTTCAAGGTTACCCAGGCTTTGAAAAACAATTCAGGACCTCAATGCTCCCCAAGCCAAAAATCATCAGAGATTTATGACTTTTAATTATCAGAAATTAATGCAGCAATGCCTTCTCTCTCTCTTTCTCTCTCTCTCTCTCTCTCTCTCTCTCTCTCTATCTATCTCTCTTTTTCTGTCTCTCTCTTTCTCTCTCTCTCTCTCTCTCTCTCTCTCTTTCTCATCCTTCCTGTTCTTGGCACACACGGGACCATCAGGTTGCCCCTCAGTGGGGGGAGGGAGGGAAAGAAAAGGAGCCAAAAAAATGTGGAAAGTGGAAAAAACAGGAGTGAAAAAGCGGATACGGAGGCAATGAGCGGGTGTGAAAGAAGAGGACGATCAAGCAGGGCACAAAAAGAGGGCAAGATCCACCAGGAGAGTCAGAGCTTTGTAAGAAGTGTGTGATGACTGAGAGAGGAAGAAAGGAAAGGGAGAAAGAGAGACAGACAGAGAGAGAGAGAGAGAGAGACAGAGAGAGAGACAGAGAGAGAGAGAGTCACTGGATTATTATTATGCTGAGATTAATTACACTTTTGAAGGAGAGACTGCGCTCACAGCCACGTTCTCCTGCGGTGAACCAGTCAAAGAGGAATGAAAGAGTGTGTGTGTGTGTGTGTGTGTGCGTGTGTGTGTGTGAGAGAGAGACAGAGTCTGTTCACAGGGAGGGGTTGCGGCCCCTGTCTAAACACGTTCCAGAACACACACATTGCCCCGGGAATCTTTGTTATCTTATTATTTCATTTGAGAGAGTTTGAAATATTATTTCTGTCTGTCTGGCGTCGTGCAGAGACGCTGCCGGTGGCTGTTCGTTAGTTGTTTGGCCAATCGCGGGCCTCCTGACCCCCGTGGCTCCGCCCACATTCTGTTGCCATGGCGGTTGCCATGGCGACGCCAAAAAGTCCCCACGCGAAAGGATTCTAACCTCCCTGCTGGGATCCTTCAAGACTTCACCAACTCTTAAATGCTCTCTCTCCCTCTCTCTCTCTCTCTCTCTCTCTCTCTCTCTCTCTCTCCCCCCCCACTCTGCATCTCTCTCTCTGTATCTCTCCCTCTCTCTCTCTCTCTTTCTCTCCATCCCTCTCTCTCTCTCTCTTTCTCTCCATCCCTTTCTGTCTTCCTCACTGTATCTCTTTGTTTGTCTTGCTGTCCTGTCTCTCTTCTTCTGTCTGTCCATCTCCCGATATTCCCTCTTCTCTCTTTCTCACATTCTCTCACTCTCTCCTTCTTTCTCTTTTTCCCTGCCTGTATCTCTTTTTCTCTCGCTTGATTTTTTTTTTTTTTTCTGTTGTTTCGCTTGTTTTCTCTTAGTTTATCTCTTGCCCTTTTTCTCTGATGGGGTCTGCTTTGCTGTCTCTGTTTCTTTTTTCTTTCCATCTCTCTCTCTCTCTCTCTCTCTCTCTCTCTCTCTCTCTCTCTCCCTCTCTCTGAAAGGAAAAGTTGATCTCTGACCTCTGGACAGTTTTGGCCTTTGACTCCTGAGTCTCAATAAATGAAGTGAGACGAGGACGGAAAACAGGAAGAAGAACAGCATGTCAGTGTGGACAGTGTCAAACACACACACACACACACACACACATACACACACACACACATACAGACACACACAGATACACACACACACACACACACACTCACAGTCACCAACACACTCACACACAAACACACACTCTCACTCGGTTACACACACACACACACACACACACACAGACAGACACATGCACACTCTCACACACTCATACCCTTACATACACACACACAGACATACACACACTCTCATGCACTCATACACTTACACACACACACACACACACACACACACACTCACAAACCAATTTAAAAAACAGTAGTCTCCTCAAAGTGAGCTGAGAAGTTGGAGAAGAACCAGAGACACACCTTTAAAGATTTAGAGAACAGAAGAGCTGAGCGTCTGATCATTGCGCAGGAATGCGACAAAAGAATGCGGCTCCATTCCAGTCCTTTAGATCTAATTTACTTCAGGAGCTCCTAACGAGTCGGCCGTCGGCACGGAGACAGAAATATGAAAATCAAAGTCAGCTTCCAATGATCGGATTTCTGACACAAACTTTCTTGGTCAAGCCATTTTCCATGCTTGGACGATTTGATTTAACAACCTGTCATCTCTAATTCTGGACTGTCTGACATTCTCTTCCTCCCAAACCCAAGTTTTCATTCGATTTGGGCGACTTGGAGACACGAACGAAAAAACTGATAGAACGACGCTGGGGCTGCAGTTAAACCACCAACCAGCGGAAGATTCTGCTCACTTTTCTTTGTCTCAGCAGAAATCAATCATCTTCTTATTTGGAGATTACTGAAGTCTGACTTGTTTCTCTTGAAGCCCCCTTTAGAAGAAATAAGGAGGAAAAGAAAAAATCAACTTAAGAAAGAAGTTCTTCTGCTGTTCTCGTCGACTTCTCAATTTTCTTCTCTTCAACGACCTTATGGATCTCAAAACTGTCTGACTTTGGTAGTTTTGAGACCTGAAGACAAAAATCAGTTCATTTATAAGCCGACCAGGTTTTCTTTTAGATCCTCTGGTATATCTGAAGATCTGATGATCTGAGACAAATAAAGATCAGAGCAGTGAGAGAAAAGAAAGAGCATTTTAAGATTAGAGTAAGACTCTGTCTCGGGAGCTGAATTTAGGAAGTTTGAGAAAATGATTAAAATCTCATATTGATGTTAAACTGAGCTCAGTTATGTCTAGGAGAAATAGGCTGGACAGAGAAGATCCTAAATTTGAATTTTACTTTCCTGTGGGTGAAGCCCCAGCTGCTCTCCCATATCAGGAAAATACCCTGATAACCAAACTGCTCTGGTCAACTTCTGACCCCAGCTGACCCCAAGATCTGGAACAAATGTGGCAAACCAATTAGTCTGGCTTATTTTTGAACAATGGGGCGAAATTTGGCACAGATATATTCTGCACATCTGATATAGTTATAGTTACACTGGTTTGGGCCCACTCTTGGAGTTTTTAAAAAATAAATGATATACTGCCCTTTCAAAATTTTATTACAAGAAAACATCAGAAATACCTTAAACAATGTAACTGACAGGTTTTGACATGTAACAATATACACTAACCCCAAACCTCTATCACAGCAGCACAAATTCACCACTTCCTTTACAGAAATTTTCGAAAATAACTTGCGTCCAAACCCTCCCAGCACCGTTTCAAGCAGCAAACAGTTCTGTCTCATTTACTGGACGCTCATGTAGAACTTGGGTCCAGTTCGCCCTTGCAGCTCAATGGGAGAAAGATCTGGAGACTGGGGAGGCCAAGACATCATTCTCTAAACTTTCTGCTATTCTTTGGATTGGATATACAATATTTTGTGATCATTTTGAAGATGCTTGGGACCATCATCCTGTTGAGAAAATTTTATCCGGTGACACAAAAACCAGAAGGAATTGTGTGATGCAGAAGAACTGAGTGATACACTGGCCCTTTAAACGCAAATAGACTGGTGAACACAAATTAGCACATGTCTAGTCTGGTGTTAATCAGACCAGAGAGAGCAACAGAAGGCAGGCTGGCGGTGGGGACAGGAGAGAGAAGCAAGGGTAGTGAGATATACCCAACCATGCATTTGGGCCCAACCATGCTGATGTAAGCTTTATGAAAGAGCAATAAAGAGGAAAAGTGACACGGATTTGTTGGCAAAGTTAACATGATGAATTGCAATCTTCATAATACATAATACAATGCCTGCTATAAAATGTGGCTATATTCACAATAACATGTTGTATACTGCATTTTGTACAAGTATACACTGCATTCTGCACAAGCATATAATGTATACCGCACCAGTATACACTGCATTCTACACCAGTATATACAGTATCTATTGCATTCTGCACTATTCCACACTGTATACTGCATTCTCCACCAGTATATACTGCATTCCTCACCAGTATACAGTGAATTATTAACCATTATATAACGCATTTTGCACCATTATGTATCATATTCTGCACCAGTATACACTGCATTATCAGTTTCATACTGGTGCAAGAGTTTTGTTTTAGTTTTTAAAGACAACTACTCTTTCCTACATGAGCTAAATGGTGAGTCTTTTCATTCACTAGTGATCCGAACTAGTTTGATTGAGAAAAGCTGATGCTGTGCAGTTCAGCTGAGACTAACAGTACTGAAAACATTTGGGCCCAACCAGGCAGTTAAAACAAACTGGAATGATTGTCCAAATTAGCACAGCATCGGAATAATTTTGGCATCCTGGAAAAATTCATACATGCTACAGTGCCCATCACTTCTGGGCAGGATGTGTGGGTGCCAGCGTCCGTTTGTCTGGTGGTCTGCAGAAGCCCATCAGATTTGGTCAAAAATGGGTCAAGTCAGTTTTAAGCCCCTAGCAAGCAAGCCAAAGGCAACAGAGGCGAGGAAAAACTCCCTAAAACTGGAGGCAGGAACCTCTTGTTCCTCAAACCATTTCTGAATTTGGCTTCAAACACACATGATTGCAATTGGGCGATGATTATTTGTGATTGGGTGGTTGAAAAGGCCCCTCTGTTCAGCATAGACTTACACTTGATTAAACGATTGCCCACCCGTAGATCGAAATGTTTAAAATCGGGTCTGGATGATGGATCTGAAAAAAAAAAAACCTATCACCACTGCATATGGACTGGAAGCAAGCACACCTTACAACACTGCATAAATACTATAACTGCAACATCATTAAATCCAATGGCAGATTAAAGACATGGACATCACTGCATGATGTTGGATGTCATTGCCTCTTTGTGCCTGTTTAACCCTCAGAACTAGATAGAGTATATTAGTAAAATCTGATTTCAACAAATAAAAAAGGTGTAAATCAGTCTAGAACCGGTGTTTGTTCTCCTACACGCTCGCCATTTGCTGTTCTTTCTCTTGGCGCGCCGCCACTCGGCCGCTCTCCGGACCCCCTCCCACTTCGGGTTTTCCCCACCCACTTGTGGGTGGAGACTATCCTGAAAGTTCTCCCGGGTTCAAAGATCTTGTGTTTTGTCATTTGTTTCTAAGACCTAAAATGAAAGAAATTTGTTCATTTTTGTTCTTTATGTTCATTTGCATGTGACACCATTTTTAAACCATGTTTTTATTATTACATGGTTTTAAAATTACAATAACTTTGGTTCTACGTGACATAACGCCAAACAAAGCTCAGCATGACGTCTGACACCTCGAGCATCAACACAAACCGGAGGAACTTCCATATAAGGAGCTATTTTCCTGGATGACGACAATTTACAATTTGATGCGCTTTCGGCACGGATCCATGCTGCTCACGTGCTAAGGTTTAAACTCATTTCCCTGCTGTAAGTCTGGATTTATACGTGTTTTTGTGCTGTAGATGCTTAACCAGTGCTACTACTTTGCAGCCCCCCGCCCCCATTAAATTGTGATGCCCCCCCAAAACTGAAGTCTTGGCACCTTCTACTCTACTGGCAAGATCTCAGGTTCTGAGTGACGGGACTGTTAGGTGGGTTTCTTTCATCCCGTTATCAGTGTGTGGTGTTTTCTTTAGGTTAAAATTTTTATGGTGGGGGGTTTTGATGACTGAATGGTGTTTAAGGACAACACCCCCACCACCAATGGAGTTTGTCATGCATGATGTTCCTCATGTTTTCAAAGGGACCAATTACGTGGACATTCTTTAAACTTAAAAACATCCCGTTTACAAAAACGGTTCTTCATAGAAGCATCTGCTGTGAAGTTCTTCAAGAAACCATATGGTTCGTCTCCACCAAAGAACCCTTGTTGACACCTTTATTTGGAGGAGCGAGGCCGAGCTCCCTCACGACGATGTTACCATGCCAACAGATGTGGAATTCATCATGAGGTTCCTCACATTTTAAAAGGTGCCAGGTGATTTTTAAACACTTCATGGACATTCCTTAAAAACATCTCATTTACAAAAACGTTTTTTCATAGAAGCATCTGCTGTCAAGTCCTTTTAGAAACCATGCGGTTCCTTTCTCCACCAAAGAACCTTTTCTGACACCTCTGTTTGGAGGAACAAGCCGAGCTCCCTCACGACGACGTTGCCGTGCCGCCAGACATGGAATTCGTCAATTATGAGATTTCTCTGGTTTCAAAAGAGGCAGGATTTTTTAACATTACATGGACAATCCTTAAACTTAAAAACATCTCGTTTACAAAAACAGGTCTTAAAAGAAGCATCTGTTGTGAAGTTCTTCGAGAAACCATGTGGTCCCTCTCCACCAAAAAACCCTCGCTGATGCCTTTGTTTGCAGGAGCGAGGCCGAGCTCCCTCACGACGACGTTGCCGTGCCGACAGACACGCAGACATAACAGAAGCTCGCTAGTCTGGCAAAATAATTATGCCCAATCCGTCTGTCTGCTACTCGCCTTCACAGTTTACATAGGCTACCGGTGGAAGTGGAGCGTTTGGTTTAGTCTGTCCGCCTCCTAAGCGGAGATGAAAGGAAGCTCTTCAGAAGACGTTCAGTCACCCAGGTTAGACGAGGCCGCACTCACGACACATATTTGATTTCTTTTAAGTGCTTTTTCGAAGCATTGCCACAAATCGAACCGTCGACACTGTGAGAGATGAGTGAAGGCATTCAAAGGGAATGTCAGAGTTATGCGTGAACATGGAGAAGCAGATCATTGAATTGTGTGCATTTACTGGTGTGAATTTTGCACAAAAAGGAGAGTAAATAGCGTCAATAGTGACACTGTTCATACTTAACTAGGTGTGTGTGTGTGTGTGTGTTTGCATGTTATACCTGTTCCACTAGCTCCCTCCGCCTCAGCCTAAGGGCTAAAGAGCACATAACCATGCAACTTATCACTGCGTATGCATGGAAATTGGTGGAGAGATAGTGAGAAACTGCACTTAAACTCATGCAAACTGAGAAATCAGCTTATTTCTGAGGTGCAGGCTCTGAGGTGTAGGCTCGTTTCAGCCTGGTTTTTAGGACTAGGCTTAGCTGTAAATGTAAACAGGGTAACGAGTGTTTATATTTTTGTATTACTTTTTTTTTCAAGCACAGAGGGCTATGCAAATATTGTACAGTCATTTGCAAAAGTTTGGGCACCTACATAATGCATAATGCAAAAGTCCTGTTCATTTGCTTTATTTAAAAAGTCAAACATGATATGTCCATGTGTGTTTGTCTGTGTGTGTGTGTATATATACTATATACTATATTCTATATACTATACATACTATGATCATGGGGTGTTCAAACCTTTGCATATGACTGCAGAATCAAGTGTGTCAAGTGTACATTAAAGTAAAACTTTTAGTAAAATGTTTTTCACATGCTTGATTTACAGGGTTAAAAACTGATCTGATGTGCAAGGGACATTCAGAAAGTTTCTGCACTTTTTAAACTCTATTTTTTAAGAATTTCAAAACCAGATTACATCTGGCTTGCCAGACAGAACTAGTCACATGACACTCGCAGACACGCCGAGTTACTACTCTTTCAGCCTTCACCTCTTCCAACGAAAATATGAATGTGCGGAAACTTTTTGAATGTCCTTTGTGTGTGTGTGTGTATTTATATATATACGCATTCATACACATAGTTGTCATCTTTGGTTCCTTGGAGAACCTTTCCACGGACGGTCCTTTAAAACAACACTTTTTTTTTCCTAATTCTTCACACATCTCACATTTTTAAGTTTAAAGAACCTCCACATAATATAAGAGTTTATGGAAGAACCCTAAAACTGGTAAAGCACCTTTACATTATGTGAATGCTCTTCAGACTCAGACACCTCATTTATAAACGTGGTTCTTCTGTGGCGTCACTCAAAGGACTCTTTGTCTCACCTTAACTTTTTGTTGGCAGCTATTTATGGCCTAGTCAAAGGAAAACAGGTCGTATGAGGAGTGATTCACGCTCAACTGCTTGGGTTTACCTCACTGCTCCATCACGGCCTTCAGCCAATCCCGCGCGCCGGTGGGTTGGACCTGGCTTGGGTCGGAGCACAAGGGCCAAAGACATCGAGATGTTTTTCCAGTGAACCTGCTGAGCTCCAACTTTACTGAAAGTCTTAAGGAACCTCTGGAAATGACAGTACTGTGCAAAAGTCTTAGGCACCTCTCCAAATTGGTTAAAGCCAGAATGTTAGCAAGGTGAACATTAGAATAAAGGCAAACAAACAAGATAGCAGTAGAAAGATTTGTTTGTTTGTATAAAAGTAGTTGATACTGTGTGAGCTGGTGAGGAGAACACAGGTTCGGTTCCAGATTCCTCCTCGGTTCCTCCAGCCGTTGTTTGGATTTGTGAAACTCCATCAGCAGCTCCTGATTTAATTTAATCAAGGACTGATTGAGTCAAACCAGGTTTCTGATGAAACTACAGTAATACTGGACTTCCACAAGTAGCACACTGCTATACTGAACATAATATCACTATTTACTGTAGAATGTTATTTGTATTTTTTCTTTATTTAGTATATTTAGTAATATTAATGTGAAAAAATCCCACTCACTGCTCATAAACAGTTTTTAAACATTATTTTTGCAGGTGTCAAAGACTTTTGCATAGTACTGTATATGTTATGCACGTAAATGTACAAGAATCTAGATAAGGGTCAGGAAAAGCCCCAGTGGATTCGGCTCCAGCTGCGTTTGACTACCTGAGCCTTCCGATCTCGGCGTTCCAACAAAAACGGAAAATTACCGTATTCTGCAGTAACTGTGGGAAAT
>JBBPCZ010077743.1:0-7500 GCA_037974445.1 Brycinus macrolepidotus | reverse complement strand
TCAGTGTACATGAGGACGGGATGCTTAAGGGGGGCTCAAAGAGCTAGCGGTGGGGTTTGGGGGTGATGATCTTGGGGGTTATTAAAGCAGTCCCAGTATGTTTCTGTGGTATTACAGTCACAGGCCTGAGCAGCAGCAGAAAAAAAAAGGAACAGGGTGTCCCACTTTCTTCCACTAGGGGGCTTCAACCAATTAATATCAATCTAATATCATGGGAGACTGGCCAAAAGCCTCTAGGTACATTTACAAGCCACTGGTACCCATTGGTTTATCTTGTAATGTACAATTTGCATAAATATAAATGTATGGGATGGGTTCAATACAGAGGAAAGTTTTCAAGAGACTTTATCAATATGAAATAGTCAGAAACAATAAAGGTCTTTCTGTTATCCTCACATTGTGTGATGATCCAGTCCAATCCAATCCAGTCCTGTCCAGCCCAGTTCAATCATGTATGGCAGAATAGAAACAAAGAAAGAAAACTGGACTGTTTTAAAAAGGTACAGTCTCTTAAAACTGTGAAAATGTCAGTGTAAAATTGAACAAACTTGTGCTTGTGCTTGGACTTGGAATATAATATTTTTGTGTTAATCTTTATTGAAAGTATATTTTTTTCTCAAAAATCGTCCATTTTTGTTCCAACAGGATTCTATTAGGTCTTCTTTTGACCTGAACTCTGCCTCTTGAGTTTCTATTGGTGGACAACCACTAGGCCCTCATGTTCTGAGCATCTAAGACCTTTAAAGAGTTTTAATCACACAGGACCCACTGATCTAACAGACAGGCCAGAGAGAGAGTGTGAGGGGGAAAAAAGAGCTAAATCTTGTTACCTATGTACAAAGGCAGAGTTCCACCATGAGCAGGCTTGTGTGTCCCTGGAGGGAGAGACCCCATTAATTGTTGCTGTAAGTGGGGATCCAACGTGGGGCGAGATTCAGTACAGGAGCATTTATCCCTCCTCTCGCTCCGTCTCAGCACCAGGTCACTATCCCCAACCCATCCAGCGCCAGGCGGCGAGCAGCTAAGATAATGAAAATTTCTTCATGTATAAAATCCTTAATCAAAATGCTGCCGGTGTCATCTTCCGCCGGCGGAGAATCGCGACTTAAATTAATATACAACAGAACCTTTGGCTAAATTAACATGCCCTCGTTTGACATGCGATTCCCCCGGACCTGGCCGTCAGACGGAGGGATGAGAAGGAGGCGAAAGGAAGAGAGAAATAGGACGTGTCCTCTCCCATAGCTATGAGCTCACAGACACATTCACGCCAGAGAAAAGTAGAAAGGAAGCCACGTTGTAGATAAATTAAAAAAAAAAAAAAAAAAAAGCAAAAGAATCTCGTAATTGAGCATCTTTTCTAATGATTCACATTGAGAAGATGACAAAAAAAAAAGAAGAAGCCAATTATTTGGGTGATTTTTCGCCCCATTTTTAGAGGACGTATTTGTTGATGTGGATGTTCCTGTATTCATCCCTGGTGGGTTGTAAGTGAACTCTGAGAAACGACGGCTTCAGCAAAAACATCACAGCTGAATGCAGATATTCTCAAGATGTACCCCGGCTAATGACCTTGGGGACCGAACATATGATATAGCTTTATATTTCATGCTAATGCACACGTCCAGGGCCTGATAGTGCAACTCACAAACGCTGACAAGCTTGTATCAGGCGGATCCAAAACCAGCATTTGATACCCGGGCCCTTCTATTACAAATGAAATAACAGCCCATAGACGCTCTGCTGGAGATACAGGGCCACACTGACACCTTTGGGAGAGGAGAAGTCTCTATTCTACTTTTAGCCTTTAAACAGGCCGTTCTGTTCCACTGAGCAGGCCTATCTGAATACATTCACACGGTATTTAGCAGGCAACCGCTTTGCTGGTTATCTGCTAGTAAATATGAATTGCCACTCTTTTTTTTTTCATCTGTGTTTTTCACTGTTTTGACAAAGCTCCAGTGAGGTTCGAGCATTGGACCCGACAGACGAAGCGTCAGCTATTCTTCTAACCACAGAGGAACTCTCAATTTACCCCATGACACGGCTCTCTCTCTCTCTCTCTCTTTCTCTTTCTCCCAGGGTGAGCCCCATCTGCATGCCGGCAGATTAAACATTCAATTTGCTACCTGATAGGCCACAAGGTCCACCACTTACCATACAAATGAAAAAAGTGTCACTGTCACAGCCCCCCCCCATCCCCCGCCAATGCCCCCAACACTCCTCCTCGTACAGGCCTGACCTCCGTGTGCCATACCAGCCTAATATTCCTGTAATATTTACTTCAGGGGGAATTATGACACGTGGCATATTTATCTTCATGAAAAATGTGCATCTAAAATTGAAATAGCCTTTTTGAACGAGGGGGCGAAGATACAGTCAGACGCTAATATGCTTCATGAACTATAAAATTTAGTCACAGTGTACGGCTGTATTACTGCCGAGGCTTTCAGGCACACACACACACACACACACACACACACACACATAGAGAGAGAGAGAGAGAAGGAGAGAGAGAGAGGGGATGGAGAGAGGCAAATTTCCCCCCCATGTTAAGCTGGTGTGAGCTCTGGCAGCAGATTCAGTGTGATAGTCATTACGCTTACATGATGGTACAAGTCGGCCCTGTCGGATTTCCGCGCCCTCTCCAGCTCCCTCGCATTAATCTCCCTCCCCAATAAGCTATTTGCACTTGCTCGCTCGCACAGCCAAATTGAAATAAGGTGCAAATTTGCGCCGGCCTTAAATCCGAACAAGTACAGACAGATATTTTTCACCTGCCTCCGCGCATTTTCTCACGAGTAAACACAATATGCGTTCTCTTTCATGCTTTTCTGCCTCCAAAAAGATTTGTCTTTGCGCCCCTTTTCCCCTCCCCACCTCCACCCCTCTGTTTTATTTTATTTATTTATATCTTTTTGTTTTTTTTCTCAAGCTCTACCTTTTTGAGGAAATTAGAATAATGCACTCTCGCAGACAGCTGTTGGCTAAATCCATGAATGCTTGCGTAGCTCCACAGAAAACAATGTTTCGTGTGGAAAAAAAGGGAGGGGAAAAAAAATATTCCCGCTGATTGGAATTTGCATGGCAATTATGCTTTCTAAAATAGGTAATCCAACGTAGCATGAAGTGCTGCTTAAGGAAAGGGAGTCAGTGATAAGGAACCATTCTGAAAATTGAAATATAAAGCAAAAGGGAAAGGGGGGGTGGGACAAGTATGTTTGTCCAGCCCTGAGAGAGGGTCCAGATATATGAGCGGAAGGCCAGAGGAGTTTGGAGGGGCTGTAGATATATGAGTGCTGGGCTGTGGCCTCTGACAGAGGTAAAGCGGGCGGCATAGGTGAGGTGAGGGCGACGGCTGACCCGCAGCTCTGCAGCTGTTGTGCAGAGTGATTTATATCTGTACACATCACTCCCTCCGTGAACTACAGCATGACCTAGAGCTCAGAGCCACTGAACAGCACTTATTTCATAATACAGAGGGAGAGAGAGAGAGAGAGAGAGAGAGAGAGAGAGAGAGAGAGAGAGAGAGAGAGTGACACAGTAGAGCCAATGATAACTGGTGTATTTATCAGAGCCTCAACAAGCAGGTCAGGGCTCTAACATCATGTGGATAGCACAAGTGAGTACTGTGTGTGTGTGTGTGTGTGTGTGTGTGTGTGTGTGTGTGTGTTCTTTCTTATAAGCATGTAGGCTTTGTTCCACTCTATTGTCTTCTATTTGATTTTATCTTGAGACTCATTATTCAATAACTGCCTTGAAACTAGTTATACACACACACACACACACACACACACACACACACACACATATATATATATGTGTATACAAACACTGAGGAACTCCAATGTAGATCCACATGTAAAGGATCTAAAGGGTCAAACAGTGACCACAATAAATGGTTGCATACAGTTTTGGCAACATCAATGAGGGAAATATGCCATTGAGTCTTAAGTCTGAGGCCTTTCATTACAGCCATTCGTAACTGTGAAAAACTTCACAGTGAGATCGTGCCTCTTCATCTGTTATAAAACCTCAAGGACGTGACTGGAGGGATGCCAACCCACTCAAATTCATACATAAAGCAACTTAAAGAAAAAAAAAATAGAAAGCTTTTTCTTTAACAGCTGTTCATAACAACTGAATGAGAAACTGACTCATGATAGCTCAAAGCTCTTAATTTCAAGTTATTATTAGTAACAATTTACAATAGCATAGAATGGCATGATACAAGATGGCTCCAGCCTGTGGTTGTAATCTCAAAATCAGTGACAGCGTGTGTGTGTGTGTGTGTGTGTGTGTGTGTCTTTGGGTTAATCACTGGGCATTGCCCACAGCAACCGGGTGGCATGTGCAAATGGGCTAATGGACACTTGCATGGTCGTTTAATGCATAATTACCCCGGTGACATCACACTCTCCCGCACCAGCTACTGGCCAAAGGTCAAGCTACTCCAGAATTACTGAACACGAGGCCAAAGTGAAGCGAAGGAAAATTACAGTTATTATTAATTTTAAAAAAAAATCTATTCTGTCAATAGACTCATAATTGGATAAGTAGTATTAACGTAGTGTGATACAATCAATGAACCCCATCAACTACAAATCCAATGGAAATTTTTCATGTTCATAACAGATACATAGCAATTACTGCATAATATATTATAACAGAATAAGAAGGAGTTCAGAATTAAACACGTTATTATTATTATTATTATTATTATTATTATTATTATTATTATTATGGGTACACTATTCAACAATAAAATTCAAATGATTTTATTCTACTACAAATTTGGCTCCGTGTGTGGAGTCAACTGCGGTGTGTGTGTGTCTGTGTGCATTGTATGTCGGTATGATAAACTCTGAACGCTCTCTAATGGAAATGGCACCCGTATGTGCACCGCACTCATGCACTCATCTAGCACACGGCTTTATGGGAGTGGAGCGGCTCCGTATCAATTTAACATTACATTTCCCCCTCCCTCTCTCTCTCCCTCTCTCTCTCTCTCTCTCTCTCTCCAGACTCCTGCAGCACTTCTCAATGGCCCTATGACAATAATTGATAGTGATTCTGCGCTGAAAGCCCGCGATCCCTGGGAGCCGACGCCATTCATCAGGCAGCGGCCCATAAGTGAAAATTTATACAAGGTATGCAGATGTTTAGAGTTTGGGGTAATCAATAAAGAGTAAATAAAGATTGGCACTCACTACACTCCAGCTGACAGGCTCCAGCCTAATGTTTGTCAAGCAAATTAAAACGACTGCGACTTCTCACCTGCTCCGACTACACAGCCACATATGGCTCTGAAGTTAAAAATAAGAAAATGTGCATACATTATCATGCATAATGTACAACTCCCTCCATTTAATATGCAAATTTTGTAAAATATTACTGAATACCTTCTGTTCTAAATGAATAAATTTGAATGGCAATTAGAATAATCTTGTATAATTAATGAAAACTGTCAATTTTTGTTCATAAGTAATTTGATTAACATGATGATAGGACACTTATCAAGTTCAGTAAACTGTTAGATTAGGAAGATGAAAAAAATCTGAGGAAAAATTTTTTACCAGCTCCGACAATTTCCCTTGGCATGGAAAACAAAGATGCTGGCAAACTTCCTGACATACGGTGAGAGAGAGAGAGGGAGAGAGGAAGAGAGAGAGAGAGAGAGAGAGGGAGGGAGAGAGAGAGAGAGAGAGAGGGAGGGAGGGCAAGAGACTGAGCATCAGACAGAGAGAGAGAGAGAGAGAGAGAGAGAAAGAGAGAGAGGTGAGAGGAAGGGAAGGAAAAAGACAGAGTGAGAGAGTAAGAGAGACAGAGAAAGAGATCTATGAATCTCTCTCTCTCTCTCTCTCTCTCTCCCTCTCGCTCTCTCTCTGTCCCCCTTGCAAGCTTTAAGGGTGTCGTTAATTTAATTGATCAGTGACACCGGCAGTGTCTGTGGGGGTCAACAGCAAGGTGAAGCCCCTCGGCTCAAGCAAATTATATAGCTATCACCACACACACACGTGCCCACTTTCACGAACACACAGCACTACAAACAGCAGCATTAATATCCAAAACACACAAAGCTATAAGAACACGGTCTGAGGACGCGAGGAAACATTTTTCTCCTCCAAACAGCAAAAAGAACAGAAAAACAACCTTGTTTGTTACTAAGGTTGTGTGTGTATATGTGTGTGGTGTGTGGTATGTGTGTGTGTGTGTATGGGGGGGTGGGCGGTGGGTCTCTCTGACCCCTTTCTCCCCTCGTCTCCGATTCGGACCATTAACAAGCTCCAATCCCTCCCTTTTCCTGTTCCCGCTTTTCCAGCCCGCGCAATCCAACAAAATTTTCCGAATGCAGCCGCTCCGTTCCCTCAGAGGGAAAAATCTGTCACGCTAGTCACTCGGATGTCTCCTGCAAAGGGGTTTCGGGGGTGGGGGGCTTCAGATGTTTAATTCATAGATGCTGTCATCCATGTAAACCACCCTGATTTCATCATGAATAACTCTTCATCATTTAATTAATTTAATAATGCCTTTCAGAATCTATAAATGAATGGTGGAGGTGGTGGTGGTGGTGGAGAAGGGGGGCTTGCAAGCTGTATTAATTAGGGCCCCAAACTCTTTCTGCAACAGTTCTTGATCCCGTCATACACCAGCGTTGGCTAGATTACTTAAGAAACGTGATCCAGTGCTGATTATGAATTGCATGACTAGAAATCAAAGCAGATTATTTCAAAAGTGTAATCTAATCTCATCACTCTGGGATTAGTGTTGGGCAACTTCGAAATTTACAGGCTTATTTGTCTTCCTGATCGGTTCATTGGTTTCATTAATGATTTGGGTAAAAACAGTAAGAATCAAAACCGACGCTAGCATTTGATGTTTGTAATTCGATTGCGTAATCTAGATTGCACTGTCAAACAGGCAGGGTCCCTGGACCAAAATAGTCCAGCCAGTCAAAAGCCTTCTTTCTTCACCTGTGGCTCGCCATCATTCCCACACCCTGGCTCAACAGAGAAAAAAAAAACTTTCCGATTGATCTTTTCACCTCTCTCTCTGTCTCTCTTTCTCTTTTTCTCTTCTCGTCTCCGGGTGTTGGCAGCTCAACCAAGCAGGCCATGTTTTACTTTCTTATGCTTAATTGCTAATAAGGTTTACTCCGACAGAGCGGCAGACACTAGATGGGCGCTAAATTGGCCTTATCATCCACTGCCTCAGACTCAGCGGAGCCCTATCTCTCTCTCTCTCTCTCTCTCTCTCTCTCTCTCACTCTCTCACTCTTTTTCTCTCTCACTCTGTCTCTATCTCTCTTATCTCGCGCTGATGGTTCTTGCTGATTGTTGGACTGCATGGCTGGAGCAGATAATTTTTCATGTGTAGCATTTAGCTCTTCTGACTGGCGATAAGTGTTGTAATATATGGTGTGTGTGAGTGTCGGGGGGGGGGGGGGGGTGATTTTGGAGGGGCATGTCCCCTCCGGGTGCAGGGGCTCTTTGGTGTACA
>JBBPCZ010077722.1:0-11783 GCA_037974445.1 Brycinus macrolepidotus | reverse complement strand
TGTATGTATGTATATATACTATATATATATACACACTCACACACACACAGTACTCTGCAAAAGTCTTGCCCCACCCTTCATTTCTTTCTTACTTCGCTTTGAATTGCAAAAGAGCAGTGAAATTGTAAACTTGCTAATGTATTTGTTGCACAGCCAACTGTGTAATTTATTATGTAATGATGTTAATGCATTTAAAGTGTGCATTAGAACAACAGTAATACCTCAAAGGCAGTGTTTCATAATCCGGCTCCTGGAGAACCACAGCACTCAGCGGCTTCAGCCCGACACACCTGATCCACACCATTAACGTGATGAGCTGCTGAGCTGGATCAGGTGTGTTGAATTAAGGAATGCAGCGCTTTGGATCGCCAGGTGCAGGATTAAGAAACACTGCTCTACAGTGGTTAAGAAACTCTTAAGAAACCTCTTCAAGAAATTCTGGGCTTATATTAAGTCAGTTTTGAATCGTAAGGCTTAGTCTGGAGTAAGTACCATAAACTGTCAGAGGTGGACAGCAATGAGTTTATTCAGCAATTTATTCAGTTCCATGCACTCAAGTGAGTTCACTGATGGATTTGGTAAGGTGCTTGAGTCACTACTCCATTGTAGTTACAGTATTTTTAGTGTATTCCACCCACTATAACCAGTCTGAGCAGTATAATTCATCCGTGAAGTATGAAGGTGTGAGTGTGCTGAATCCAGAACCCGGATAATAGATGATTTTTTTAAGGAAGGAGAAAAAGCAGCTACACGTCATTATGTAGAATCATTGGAAGAAACATTCATATGTGGAATGTTCATTCAACTTTCAATGTTAATGCAAATTTCATGATGAATGGACCAATAAAAATGTTTTTCTATTGGTCCATTCATCATGAAATTTGAATAGAATGTAAACAGCAGCTACTTTCAGATTATGTAAAAAAAGAGAAAGAGAAAAACAAAACAAAAATGGACAGTGATGTATCTATATCTATGTGGATATATCTATCTACATATCCATATCTATCTATCTATATTAATCTGTCTATCTCTATCTATCTATGTACGTATATATTTATACAGATAGATAGATAGATATTAGTCCATTCATCATGAGCATAATGTAAACATCAGTTGGAGTTTTCAAATTATGTCAAAAATGTTAAAAAACAACTGAAAAAATGATGATACAAAGTTTGTCATGATTTTATATATATATATATATTTATCACTGTCCATTTTTGTTTTGCCGTTTACATTTTATTCAACTTTCATAGGGAACTGGCCAATAGAAATGGGTCAGAATGATACATATTTTTGCATTAACGTTGAAAGTTTCTTTCGTCTTCCATAAAGTTACAAGGATTATTCATAATGATGACGTGTTGCTGCTTTTTTCTCCCTCCTTCGTCTTGACCTTAAGACATCTGTCCGGCTGCTGCTTCCTGTGGTCATTGTCATGACCATTTCCTCCGCCCTCAGCAGGCCCCTTCCCTCTTCCTCCTCCTGCACCCAAACAGTGGGCGGACCGCTGCCATGACTGGGCGCCGCGGACCGGGCACAGCTCAGCTTAAGGCCGCTCCAGAGGCCCGGCCGACACACACACACACACACCCACACAGATTTTATTTCTCCTTCGCTCCACTCTTACGCAAAACAACTGACCACGCCATTTGTATTTCCAGTGGGGTGAAGCTCAGACAGCCGCTGGCCTCACACTGTGCCCGGCAGTATTTATTCTACCTGTATATTTAGCGGTTGACGACTTGCTCCTGCCATGCCTGCTATGATAATAAGGCGGGGTGAGGCTATATTTACCACGAGGGGGTGCGTATTCATCAGCACCGGAACCCAGGGTGACACACACTGCAGCCACAGAGGGGCACATCCATACAACAACATTTGTTAGTTGTGGACAGGAATCGCACCAACACAAACAGCTTGCCTTAAACACATGGCTGTCTGTGCCACTGGCCTGGGAGGGTTTACTAAAGCAATTAGAGTCTGAGGTTTGGGCGTCTGGCTTCGTAAGCCTGAAATTGTTCGTGGGTGTTAGGAAGAATGTTTCATGTTGCGTGTGTGTGTGTGTGTGTGTGTGTGTGTGAGTGTACATGCATGGTCTGAGATTGGACCAAAACAACATCCTGTACGAGCCTGAGAAAACTGCATTTCGCACAGTAGAACGTTTAGAACATGCCATAAAAGTTTTCCTTGAAAATATTTGCGCTTAAATTTTCAGACGATCTTGAATTATCGTTCAGTTCTCCTGCATTTTATTTATTTTTCGTCTTATGGCATTTGTGTGGTTTTATTCTCCCAAAACTGTAAGAACCGTTTCCTGACCCATCTTGACCCCTTTAATTAAAACAGGCTACTTTTGTTACTCAACCTAGTAACCTAGTCAATTACACCTGCTCTAATTGGGTGTCATGTTTTGTTCCTCATTCAAAAAGCAATCCAGGATGAAACACTCCTTAGAACTTCATTGTCGATGGGCGGGGCTAAAGCCATAGGATGAACAGATAGATATATGTAAATGCACCATTTTTTCATGACGTCACAAAAATGGTAAATTCAAAATAATTTTCCAAATGTTGTGCATCGATTCCTATCTTCATACATGATGAGGAACATTTTTAAATGCAACCCTTTTTAAAAAGAACACAGAAGAATAAAGGTAATTGAAGCTAGCACGTTTTATAACTTATAACTATGCATAAGTTGTTTAAGAAACATACTTAAAATGTATTCATAAAAGAAAGTATGTGTTGCTGATGTGGTCTTGATCATCTGGAGGGTGAAGCTATTTTAATCATATTCCTGAAAATAAAAGGTCTTTAGATTAAGACACTCACAGCTCAGTTTCAAAACTATTAGCAGGCAAACCTGTTTGCTGCAGTGTAAGCTAAACTTTATCTACAACTGTAATATTCGTTTTAATGTAGTTGCATGCTAGTGATGCAGGGTGTCTAATTTTGTGAACCTTTACATAAGAAGATATTGGCTTGTCAAGTACTAGATTTTTTGCACTGACGTTATTTACTAGATGGCATACTGAGCTTGAGACATGTGCCTCCTAGAGGCCAACTCACCATCGTCATTTTTAGTGAAACCATTGTCGAGCTATTGCCCAAAAAGTGTTTTGTGCCTACCTGGCCTCAGGGGGCGCTAGCACAAAGGGACACTCTAAGCAAGGCACACAAACCTTTTATCCTGTATCAGCCATGTGGGACTACAATCCTACCAAGTTTCGTGTGGATTGATGAAGTTCAAGTACATAAAGTTGTCAACCAAATTTGATGGAAAGGAAAACAGAAGACACTGCACTTTAAGTTTATCGAAATTAAAGTGTCCGCTAAATGCCTAAAATTGTTAGTACGATGTGTTAAATCTTGTAAATACTGTGGTTTCAACAGAAAATCAATTCTGAGCAATCCCAAAGTGATCAATATTTTGATGTTTCAACATTAAACCAACATCAGTAGCGACATCGGATCAACACCTCTTCAACTATCAATGAGAGCTGCTGAATCAATGATGGATCAATATTCATCGTGGTTGATTTTCCAGTGTTGAATCTATGGCTAATACAACAAGTAAGATACAAGCAAATTCAGCATCAAAGATCTTCTCTGATTCAAAGACATCGATACTGCTTCAATCCCAGTTTCCTATCTGGGTTGTGAATGAAGTAGGTGTGGCGGAGTTCACACAGAAACTTTCTCATGGCATCATTTACAGTTTTATAGATGGAAGTAAATCACCTGCCAGCCAAACGTACACCTAAAGAGAGATAAAATAGAGCTAATAAGGTCAAACTTCATGGTTCTCGAAACCTGTAACTGCTCCATTTAGGACTAAATAGATATGCTGACACATCCAGCCAGCAGTGCAGGAGAAAGGCCTGTGTATCCACAGTCTTAATGAGTACGGCAATTTTATCTAGCTTGAGTGATAAATACTGGTGTGTTTCATTCATGCTTGTGAATAGCTACATCTACTGGTACTATGACAAATTAAAATAGGAATGGTCCTAGGACAGAGCCCTGTTGGACCCCAGAGTTTGTAACTGCCTTTCACTGTACAACTTGTTTCTATGCTTGGTTTCTTGATCAAAGATTTAAAAAAGCAGAAGTCCATTTACCTCTAGGGACATCTTTTGGAATAAGTATGCAATTAGATGCAATTAGATAAGTATGCAATTAGATAAGTATGGAATTAGTATGCAATTAGAGAGAGGAGCAGTAATAGCAAAATTCATTTTTTAATGCTTGTCACTATAAACTACCTAAAGCTGAAAATGTACTACGTGTTTTCTGTTTTTTTCAGTGACTATTATTATTATTATCAGCAGTAGTAGTAGTAGTAGTATTAGTAGTAGTATTGCTATTACAAATGAACAGAATCTGATATTTATGTTACTGTCAGATTCCCAGTTAGAAGAGTCTTGGAATATTCTTGTTACTTTCTGAGAGATCCCATTTGTAGTATTTGGAACATTTCCAATTTAGCTTGGACTGAATGGTCCAGATTTTAAAAGCCTAATTTAGTTTTACCTTTTCTTTAAACAGCATAATTTTATCTGTGATCTGTTTTATATGAAAGACAGGCCCTAAGCATTCAGGTAGGTGTTGTAGTTCTGGAGGACTGATCATTGTTGATAAAAGTTAAAGGCTCTTGATTAAATCTGTTCGTGTGGCAGACATCCTAGTGTGCTGGGTGTGGCTATGAAGCAATGAACAAATGAGTTAAAATAAACGGCCTTTAGGAAATTACGGTGACTAATGTAATTATTGCATAGTTGCGGCACAAGGTACTCAGTCAAGAACAGTAAATATTCTTCTCTCTGGTCACAGTATTTAATGTATGTGCTGTCCAATAATTCATCTTCAAAAACAACATGTAGGTGGTTTGGAAACAGGCTGGATCCAGTCTTGGGGGTGAGTGGAGGGGGGGTTTTGGACAGCATTCCTTAGTCGTGAGCCACATCTCAAACCTCAGGGAGCTCCTCACGTGCCCAGGCTAGCCCTCTGCTCCACCTATGACCATCTTCAGGAGTGACTCCCAACTAATACTTTAAGTCCTCACCCACATATGAGCCTTAAAAACTGGAGACAGAACTAAAACCTAATGCTAAACTAGAAGTACGGGAGCATTTTGTCTCAACATAGGAGTATTGCTGTCTTCTCATAAAAGCCTTTCTTTGATACAGTGGTGGATGATTATGACCATAGGATTACTGGAACATATCTAGACCAAAGGAATAACAACCTCCTCCATTCCACTCTAATACCTTGGCTGAAGTCTCTGTTCTTGCTAATGTTCTGTCAGACTTCTCCAGATGTGTGTTAGAAACTAAAAAACAGATAACTTTTTACCCATTCAAGTTTCTGGTGGTCAGTTCTTTTCACTAGTGCTGGTCTTGACAAGCCATGTGAGCACAGGCGGGTCAATTAGTGGAGCAAAGGCCCACTTAATTATAATGCCCACAATAAAAACACACATTTTTGTACATTCTTCTATAGTGGGAAGTCTTTGTTTTGTTTTTGCTTTTGTTTTGCTAATTGAATATGAACAAGTGGGACATCTGATCATGGAGTGCTGGGAGCTTCATGAAATGGGTTTACACAATATCATTATATGCAATGCCAAGCGTCAGGTGAAGTGGTGTAAAATACGCTGCCACTGGACTCTAGAGTAGTGGAAAAGTGTTTCTGAAGTGATGAATCATCCTTCACTATCCGTCAGTCTGGTTTTTGCAGATGCCAGGTGGATCAACGGCTTAATAATTAATCTTCAAAAGCAATATGTAGGTGGTTTGGACATGCATAGTGCCAACAGTAACGTTTGGTGGAGGAGGGATAATGGGCTGGGTCTGCTTTTCGAAGTTTGGGCTAGGCTTATTAGTTCCAGTAAAAGGAAATGTTAATGTTACAGTACACAAAGACATTTTACATAATTAGTTTGTGGCAACAGTTTGGGGAAAGCCCTTTTCTGTTCCGGCATGACTGTCCCCATGAGAGAGATCCATAAAGACATGGTTTTATGAGTTTGGTATGGAGGAACTTCAGTGGCCTGCACAGAGACCTGACCTCAACTTATCTGAACTCCTCTGGGCTGGCAGTTTTGGGCCAGGCCCAACATCAGTGTCTAATTTCACAAATACTTTTTTGACTAAATGGCCACAAATTCCAATAGAGGCACTTGTGCAAAGCCTTCTCAGAGTCATAGAAACTGTTATAGCTGCAATGGAGCTGGCAACTTCATGTTTATGCCCATATTTTTGAAATGGGCTGTCCAACAAACTCAAAACGTTGTGATGGTTAGCTGTCCACATACTTTTGTCCATGTAGTACTATAAACTGGTAATTGAAACAATGACAAACTGTCATCTGTTTGAGTATTCCCCAGCATGTGCTTTTTGATATGCGCTTTTTCACATGAGTTTCCCAGTTAAACTCTGGGAAATACATTTCTTGGGTTCCTTGTTCCTTTTTTCATCGGGCGAAAAAAAATCGAATGTCTTGGGACTTATTTCACTGTTTGTGCCGCTGCTCAGACTGGCATTCTTGAATGAGTCCATGAAACGCGGCATTTGTTGGAGCGATCCTACTCTAAACCCTGCTATTGAGTTTTTGAATTTCAAAGGCAGTATTGTCTCATGGTCAGGAAACTCTGTACCACTGAGATACAGTTCGCTGCTGTGGAATTCTTTAGCCATAGTGCGAAAATCTTGGCAGCTGCTGCCCGCTTTAGAGGAGAGGAAAGCCATGACCGACGGCCTCACTTTAAATAAAGGGATTGTAGGGGCTATAATTCCAGACATTTTGTCTTCTGCTTCCTCCCACTGTAGGATTAATGTGATATGTCGGTGACGCAAGCTTATACTGCATTATAAAAAGCTTCAGTTTCTCAAGAGGGCAAAGTACAAGCGTTCTACTAAGAGCAACAGAGAAAACATTGGACAACAATACACTCTAGTTTCCATATCAGCTATATAACACTGTGTCGGTGAGGGAGAGCAGGCGGAAGCCTTTTAATAACTGAAACCAGACGTGGGCCTCATTAAACTGAACCATAGATTTGGATGTTATAAAACGCCTCTTGTGCACCAGAGCAGAAGTTCTCTGCTTCTATCATCACTCATATTGGTACGAGTTGCCTTTGTACACACCTGTGGCGCCTGACCCTAATTTCCTGACACGCTCATTAACTTTGATCTGATGTAACACATTGACCAGATCTCTTAGAAGCAGGCCACAGATTTTTTTACAGGACTGGCCAACATCCCTGGCGCTTTAAAGCAAGAAGACAGGCCTCCTGTGAGAGAGGAAATGTGATAGGTTACGTGGAGGTGTTCTTTGAAGTGGCTGGGCTTGGTTTTCCTCCTCCGGGGGCAAAATAAGACAAACAACAATAAAAGGAGAGTTGAGCAAAGGCCAAGCATCCACACGTTAGTCAAAGTTGCTCATTGTTTTCAGATATCACTCACCGGAAGGCTTTCCTTGTCGGTTCAGTAAAGAATGTGGCCAGAAGCTATGTGTTAACACACTGCTGCCTCACCTTGTAGACCACATGACTCCTCCTGCGCCTCCGGGGGAAAGCTCAGGCTTGGAGAGGAGCCAGCCAATGGATACAGCCTTTTATGACGGTGTAACTTTCCATTTTTCATAGTGACGGCTCAAACAAACAACTTTTGAAGTGGCGTCTCTTATCTCAATGCAAATACACTACATGGCCAGAAGTGTGTGGACACCCCTCCTAATTACTGAGTTCAGGTGTTTCAGTCACACCCTTTTGCTAAAGTTGTATAAAACCAAGCACAGAAAAATGCAGCATCCATGGACAAACAGCAACAGTCGATTGTTTTGAAAAGCTTAGTGACTTTAAACTTGGCACTATCGTGGGATGCCACTTTGTCAGTTTGTGAGGTTTCTGCCCTGTTATGCCCGGTATAAACTGTACAATTTTGTTCTGTCCCAGATGAAAGATGACAATCGTGAAACAATCGTGGTGATTTCTTTGCTCGTGGCTCCTGAACAGTGGTCCTACATCGTACTGTGAGAGAGGATCAAAGATGGCCGTCGTCACGGCGACCAAAGACAGCCTGCGAATATTTTCTGTTAATGTCAGAAATTTAGCTCATAGTGTGTGTGATTCAGCTGATTCAGAATGCAGCTGCGAGGTAAGTCTTCAATGATTCAAAATTCTCACACACCACACCTTTACTACGGAACCTTCACTGGCTCCCTGTGGCTGCCCACATTAAGATCCATGTCGCACAGTGTGATTTGTAATGGTCTTATAAGACTGTTAAAAGCGCACAGTCTGTAGATCTGCCCTGGTCAACACTAACCGCTTTTAATGTGAAATGGAAGCATCAAGGAGCCAGAAACGTTCAGCCGTGAAGCAGTAGACCACGCAAATTCACAGAACGGAACATCTGAGTGCTGAGGCACATAACACATAAAAACACCTATCCTCTGTTGCATCAATTCAGAGTTATAAACAGCCTCTGGAAGCAACATCAGCACAAGAATCATGGGACAAGATCTTCTGAAATGAGTTTCTATGACCAAGCAGCTGCACCAAGCCTAAGACCACTATGCGCAATGCCAAGTGTCGGCTGGAGTGGGGTAAAATTTACTACCACCAGAGCAGTGGAAACGTGTTCTCTGGAGTGATTTACGCTTCCCTATCCAGCACTCTGCAATATAATAATCTGTGCGAGTATTGTAATAAGACAAATTTTATTGTCAAGTTTACAAAAAAGAGCGAATTCTTGAAATGCTCAGCAGAAAATCGCCCAATCAGGATACTTGTCCCATGGTATCCAGGTCGATATGAACAAGTGAGCCCTTCCTTTGGTTCGGCTGTTGGAATTGGATTGGAATCAACCAATCTTGTTTTGATTTCCAATAGGTGTGAACGATTTTGTACTGGAAAAATGTCACTCTAGTCCTTTTGGAAGATCTTGGTATGTCACTGAGTGCAGAGTAACCTGTAGTGTGACCAGCGTTTATGCAGATGTTAGAAACTGAAAACAGTAGCAGCAGCTCTTTGCTCAAGATCAAACGTATTTTAATATCTACTATAAACTTTATACGAATCAAGAATGCCCAGAAATGTTCATGTGTACCAGCATTTGCTTAATGCTGATAGACTATTTAATACCCCATAGTGGTTCTAGCTATTACAGAGAATTTTTTATTGGCACAGTTTTGGCATTTAACTGAAGTCATGCTTTACTACTAGACTAGTGTAATCAGGAAGGATAGTTTACACAAAAAGTTGTTTTTTTTCTCACGTTCATTGCATTCACCTTGAATAAATTACATCATGTTGTCAAAAGGACAAGCTCTGCTTTGTCTCAACAGGTTGGACTCCCTCCATGTCTCTGTGCTTCATCAGAGGAGGTCAAAGTAAAGACTGGAGAAAGTGCCAGTAGCAGTGATTAGGCAAAATGCCACTCTGCTACTCTCTCCCTTTCTCTCTCTCTCTCTCTCTCTCTCCCTCCCTCTCTCTGTCTGACAGATCACAGATCTGGTGGAATGCTGAACTGCTACATAGAGCTCCAGAAATACTTACATTGCTTTATTCAGGCGTTTGTTCTTCTCATTAGGGTTTTGAAGGTCAATGAACAGGGTTTCATTCATAATGATGATATACGACATAAAACAGAGGAACCCGAGTCTCTGTATCTTTGAGGTTGACCCTACATATCTACTTCTCACCACTTCTTCCTTAAAAAAAGTTATTTTAGGTCATCCAGAAGCAGCACCGCCCTGAGTGACAAGAAAACATCCAAGAATAGCTCTGGCAAGAAGAAGAGCGATAGGCTGGCGCCCAGAGATGAATGGGAAAGAGGAAACACTGGTGTGTAGAGGACACTAAATGGTGGATAAATTGTGTTTTAAAAGTGCTTTTGGTTTGCAGCCTTTAGAACATGCACAGACAAGACATCTGATGACAATAAACATACGTCAGGTCATCGTGAAATGAGCATGACTGTATCATCTGCCTTCCACTTTATTCAGTCAAGGCGCTTTCATTAAAACAGGTTAAAGGACTTCCAAGGAAGAATTTTTCCTGACAACAAAACCGGTTTCTGTACAAAGACGATACCAAAATGGACCCGGGCGCTTTTCGCACACATGCAAAAGTTTTGGCACCCCTGATCAAATGACGTCTTTTTGATTGGAAATGTAAATAAGTACACATCTGAACTTCTGAAGTGTAAATAAGCACACATCTGAACCTCTGAAGTATAAATAAGTACACATCCGCCACAGAGAACACACATCAGCATATGTACTGTGTATTAGCTGAAAAATTCACTGAACTCTTAAACAGGCCTTTTTCCAATTTGTTCAATTCAGCAAATAAACAGAAACCAGAATCTGAAAATCTGAAGAAAAACACTACGTTTAAATGTGTTCTCTGTAGAAGATGTGGGCTTATTTTAACTTACAATATCAAAAACACATGTCGTTTGACCAGGAATGATTAAACTTTTGCATATAGTTGGATAACGGCATGATGTGAGGTGTTTTATCGGCCAATTTAATGGCTGATTCTAAATTCTTTACAGTTAATTTGGCTTACTTATCATATTTTTTTTAACCTGAAAATATAAATATTGCATTTTTATTCTTGCTGATCATGTATTTGGAGCAAAAATCTGCTGATTCTAGTCTCGACCATCTCTGATTGTGCATCCCTGTGTTTTTATTGATTTTCCCTGCCTTCCCGGGCCTTTAAGACCACTCACTACTTATCATTTAGACTAATAAAGACTTCCCATCATCAAAGTCATCCCATCATATCCGCCTCACCCACTGAAGTAATGCAAGTAATGCATAAGAGAGCTATCAAACAGCAGCACTCCTTAAGAAGGGAGGAGTGTCTGGGCCTGTGCGTGTTCACAGTCCCCTAAAAACCACTCAGTTGCACCCACTGACCCACCTGCAAAGCCACTCGTGAGTCTTTACTGAGCAGCTGCAAAAATATCTCCCTGACCTGGTTTATTACAGGTTTATGATTTTAGAACATGAACAAGGTCCTTATCTCCTCGCCAGCTGCTGAGCGGCACACGGCTAACCGAGGCTTTATGAGGCCATCAACGACTCAGACATGCTTTGATCTCACAAACGGGCAAACTCAGAAAAAAAGGTCAGAAAGTAGGGGCTTCGATTAAGGGAGGATCCCAACATCTCGGTCAAAACAGACAAAGATCAACCCCTAGTAAAACTACAAACCTAGTGTAATCACACTACTGTCCTTCTTAAGTTTTATCATGATTCTTATTATAGGTGAATTTTGAGGACGCTTCTCCTCCTACTCTTTTGAAATATGGCCATGGTTCCAACACCAAAACGTCCATTAATATCCATAGTTGTATGCTTGTATATAACTTTGTGATTGGTTGATCAGGGGCCGAGTATTGATTGTTTAAAAAATAGATTTTTGTGGTCAAGTTGCCTCTGTAATATACGTGAAGAGAGAGAGGATGGTCAAGTTCCCTTTAAAATGTGTGTTGGAGAGAGAATCTGTGACATCATGGATAAGGAGGCCGGAAACGGACAAAACGCGGAAAAACCCAAACGTGAAGAAACAAACGTGAAGAAATAAAGAGACTTCAAGACACTAAAGGTCAGGTCAGTTATATAAAAAAAGACGTGCGTCACGGTTTGTTGTGGTATAATTAAAATGAATGTAGTTATGCGTTCAGTCGTCTTTAACCATAAATGGCTTGGTAAGAGCCGGTGGAGGAGGAGGGGGGAGGGGGGGAGAGGAGGAAA
>JBBPCZ010077689.1:0-11784 GCA_037974445.1 Brycinus macrolepidotus | reverse complement strand
TATCCGGTTTAGACGGATGGTCTGTCTGCCTCCTGGCCTCGGCGCTGGTTTGTCAGCAGCGACTCCCTGAGCTGAACACTGGCTAGCTAACAGACTATGGGCTTTGCTGCAGGAGATGAGGGCAGCACCCTCCCACGAGGGGTGGATACTGTTCTGGGCTAAGAGACCAGGCCTGCCCTCGAACGTGGACCAATTGTCAATAAAACCCACACTGTTTTCCGAGCACGACTTGGACATACAGCAATTCAGCACCCAAAGCCTTCGGTAGGCCTCAGGGCTGCGCCGCATTGGGATGGGGCCAGAGCAGATCACGGCATCGGACATAGTCTGGGCTAATTTACGCACCTCTTTAACTCTTAACGACCTCTGACTGCCGCAGACGAATATCATTAGCCGCTACGTGAAACACTATCCTCTCATACCAATAACTAGCTAACAGCTTCAGGTTCCCTACAATGTCCGTGTCGAATAACTGAATCACCTATAACCAGGGCACTTTCAACAGGCTTCTCAGATTTGTCACACACAAAGATCAGTACCAGCCTGGGGAAACTGGAGGCAAGTCCACAAGTTTTTGCTTGTTGAACATATCTTGGTACTGATAGTCTGGATTTGCAGTTCCTGTTGAAAAGAGCAGGAGAAAAAACCCTGTCCCATTATTCTAACTTCACATTATCAACTTATCTCTCTAACAAAGAACAGTATAACCCACACTTGGTAGTCAAATACGTCCCCGGTCTGCCCAACTAAAGTCCATTTACTATGTGGTGAATAATATGCAAATGTATAAAACACCAAATTTCCTGTTCACCTCCTCATTTTTCTATTCTACTCAAAAGAAAATCACTTTTCCACAACACAGTCAGTGTTTACAGTAAACCGACTGTTAAGAATAGTTATCCTCTCATGTCATTACCATCATGCGTTAAAACAGTGCGTTTTAATGAGACTGATGGAACTAGAATTTTAACCATTGGGTGTCCAGGGAGTGGCCAGTGCTACATTAGAGGATCCAGAGACTGTGCCAGAAAATTAATGTGTAAACCTAACCTGGCACCAAAGGCGCAAGAATGACTTCTTTGTTTTAAAACAAAGTCTGACAACTCTTCCTTTCTTTTCATGATTGTTTTAACTGACCCAATGCTAAAATAAGTGTATGGTTGCATCTAAGCATCCAATTACCCACATTTTAGTCCAATCACAAAGTTTTGTAGCCAAATTGCCAATATGCATCGACACAGCAACACAACTTTGCAAAAGTTGTAACTCTTGCCACAGGTCTGGCGTAGTTGTGCCAGTCGCTCGCATCACTTGTAGGCTGTGGAAATATTGGCTGCATCCCAAACAACATACTTCTACTCTAATAGTGTGTAAAATCATCAGAAATGCTTTCAGTAATGCAGTATTTAAACATAGAAATGAGTGGTTAGGGCCTATTTTCCTTCGCATCCTCAGTTTGTAAAAGGAGCTCCCAGATTTCAAAATAAGCATCTTTCAACCAGCTGTGAAGGGGTATCCTGTGGTCCTCCACTGTTTGATGAGATGGTGGAGAACAATGTTTAACCAAACTGGTGTTTTATTTGAGATAACTGGCTCATCAGAAGTTAAAATTAAACTCAGGCAAGAAACTCACAAACTACTGAAACATGCCTGCAGTAAGTGGTGGCAGTCTGGAGGGCGATCTCTTCCATTATCAGAACAGCAGGGGGCGCCACCACTGTATTAGGACTGGCCTTTGTTGTTAAATGGGTTTCCGAGAGAAACATACATTTACACAGCTAGAACACGCGACATGAGTGACTCAGACCTCCTGAAATAGTTTGAGAGATCGGTTTTATGTTTTAAGTGTCTTAAGTGTGTTTGCACCTGCATTTTTATGTGCCTGGGTGTCATCTGGAGACATGGAGAGAAACAGACACAAACAGTCAACTGAGGAGATTAAATGAAAGAAATGTGAACAAAAGTTTTACTGCGACAGACTGCAAAGAGCCTAAAGATACAAGGAGCCTAGATAAAGGAGTTCCAACCACTCAGCATTCAGCACCACCAGTATACTGATCACCGCCTGATCATCTGGATCAGAATGACTGTTTGATCATTTTGATCAAAGAAAAATCTACTTTTCTCACACCTGCTTCAAAACAAATGGACACAACCAGTTCTTTTTAAGAATATTCAAAAATTTATTATGTTTCTTGCATTTGCAACTATACTTTATTTCTGTAGTTAAAATCTATGCAGTGTTAAATGATTTAAATGATTCAAACGTACAACAGGTAAACACCCATCCCCAAGAAAAAAAAAAAAAAAAAAAAAAAAAAAAGTGGTTTGGCGTACAGTACCCACTGTTTCCATGTTGTCCGTGAAGACACCACTTATTATGCACTTTTCTTCTCTATTTTATAAATAGTCAAGAGCTCCGTAACTATTGGCATTCTTGGTAAAGATTATTTTTTTTTAAAAAAAGGTCATGAAAAATGTGTGGTTAATTACTTCATAATATGAAAATATGAAATTAAATCAAACCTTTAATTGAAGCAAAATTAGTCTAAGAAAACAGACATCCTTATTGACAAATAAATACATATTTTTAACAAAACCACATTACCAGCCCTAAATAAGTCTTATGGACAAAATATAACTGATGCATGTTTTCATTTGTGAATGTTCTCCCTTTTTTGAGTGTCCAGGAACCCATGACTTAATTTCACTGGGGTGTAAACATGGTGATAACGAGGACAGATGACCTCAGTAATTCATCACCATGGGGAAGAAATACAATATGTAACGAGAAAATTCACCCTTGTAAATTTGGCAATGGCGATTAAAAAAAGCTAAACGCGAATATCCACTGGAAACTTACATCCAACAAACTATTTGGAAGAAGTGCCACAAAAGGGCATTTTCTTTTAACCAACCGTAACATAAGCTCCTGGGGTGTAGTACTGGATGCTACTGGAACTTTACATTTTTTTTGAAGGTATTCAAACTCAAGTATGATTCAGGTTTTCTTGCTATATGACACAAAAACAGAGCTTTTTTACAGCAAACACTCAGGGTGGGTCTGGAATACAGAATACAGAAAAGTGACTCATTACCATGGTTAAGTATGGTGGAGGATCTGCGATGGTTTTTTTTCCCCGCCAAAGGCCCCGGGAACCTTGGTCTGGATCAAGTGAAAGGAGACTTTAAATGAAAATCTGGCTGCCTGAACAAATTAACCAAAGACTTTTGTTCGTGGCTTTTTTAAACCCATCTTACCAAGGGTGCCAATACTTATGAAGCTGGCTGCATGGTCCGGTCAGCAGGGGGTCAGGAGTTCCTTTAGATCATCGTGAAAGAGGATAGCCATCACCCTTTCCACTGGTTTGTCTCAAAAACGAAACCCCAAACCCACCAGAACGACAATGAAGTAACGGAATCGAAATTTTGGGTTCATATCAAAGCACAAAACAACAACAAAAATGTGCATGAATGTTTGGCACTACTGGAGACTCGAGAGAACAATAATTTGCCAGAAAAGAAAGCGTTCTGGATAGCAAAGCCCCTAGGTATGTGAACAAAAATAGCTTGGGGAAACAGTTCTTCATATCTAAGGAGACAGAGCCTACTTATAAACGCACAACATCTCAGGAGCAGGTGACGTTAAAACCTAGCTGGAAGCCACTGGTCAGCATTTTGAGAAGTTTGTACTCTCAGTGAAAAGGCAGGTGAGAATCCCTTCTGTCCTTATTAGGTCCCCACCAATAAAATCACTATTAACTGATACTTATCCCTTCTTAAATCATTTACGTTTACGGCATTTAGCAGACGCTCTTATCCAGAGCTCTTATCCAAATAACCTGGCATTTGACCCTTTCATCAAAGTACCATCGTATGCTGTATCGTTTAAGGAACAAAACTCAAGCCTTCAGGTAGTAGTGCTCCTGGGGTGCAGGACAGTACAGTACAGTGAGATACTTTCACAACCGCCACTCTAACACTGTGAAGCCCATCTAGACCCGGCGGTCAGAAGAAGAGACGATGTGAGTTACTTTCCACTTGCTGTAATCACATCTGGGATCAGGTTCTTTTTAATTCAGTGTCAAATTAACCAACAATATCCTACTGAAAATTGAATTTCATTACAGCGCATGAACATTATATTACATTGTAATTTCTGACAGGGTGGTAAAAGATTGAAGCAATCACATCTACAACCAGGACTAGAAGGCAGTGTGGCTAGCTTGCAAAGCAAAGTATGGCAGTGATGCTTCCAAATCTTTCCAGTAATTACGTTGGCCAGACGACTCGCTCCATCGTAGCTCAATATCAGAACAGTTCAAAATCGAAAACCAGACAGAGGTTCCGTATGGGGAAAAAAGAGCAAGAGAATAGAATGTGGCAAAAGTGAAGAATGGTTTAGTATCTTATACATTCCTTCTTCTTTATACATGTGTTTGTGTTCCTGTGCTATGCATGCAGTCGACTGTTTAAAGGTGTTGCTGGTTGGTGTCAATGTTTACTACATGAGCCTCCGAAAATCCCCTCCTCAGAAAAAGGCAATACGGGCACACAAAAAAAAAAAAAAACAGAACAAGAACAAATTTTACTATAAAGAAAATAGAAAAATAATTTAGAGTGAAAAAAAAATCTGGATGGCAATTTGTGATAAACAAAATGTCACAAAATGTTGATGGTCTAAGCCTAGTCTTTTAACAGAGATCTTTACAATAAAAACGAGCCTGTTACACTGTTACACAATAACGCAACAGCGGTGTTCTGTCAGTACAAATGAAACCACTCTCCACGAACGCGAGTGTGTTCCTTGGTGTGCGTGTGTGTTAGTCCATAAGACCCTGCTTAAGTTTGCACACATCTGTGTGTCCATGGACAAGATCCTCTCTCCTCGCATCACATAGTCCCGAGAGGTTCTCCAAAGCGGATTTTCTGGCCTGCCGTGAGGTTAAACGTAAAGTCCCTTGGGGCTTCAAACAGTAGCACAATAGTGGAGCCCAAGTTGAATTCACCCAGGTGCTCACCCTTGCGCATGGACACGCCCTCGCGGTTGTTGTTCGACACGTAGCTAAAGTCATTATACGAACCTTTACTGTAGCGAGGACTGTTCGTATGCAGCTCCTGAAAAGGAAAAACACGTTTGTTAATACAAATGCAGACTTAGATTTTTTTTTTTTTTTAAAAACCTAAACTATATAGCCAAAAGTGAGAGGGCACCTGACTGTCACACCTCTATAAGCTTACAGGACATCTCATTCCAAACTTATGGGCGAGAGTACGGAGTGGGCCCTCCGTCTGGGGCTGTAACCCTCTCCGCTCCTCTAGGAAGGATTTCCAGAGTGCGTCTGTGGAAATCTGTAAGTGAGGCCTAGCCTGCATTCGGTGTTCTAGTTCAGTTCTCTGGTGTTCAGTGGAGTTGAGGTCAGGGCTCTGCGCAGGCCACTGAGGTTCCTCCACACCAAACTCATCAAAAATGTCTTTATGGGTCTCACTTCATGCGGGAACAGGAAGGGCCTCCCCTTGTCAAAAAGTTGTAAATGTATAATTGTCTCTGCATGCTGTGGCATTAGCATTCTCCTTCACTGGAACTAAGGGGCCTAGACCACACCCTACTCTTCAGCCCCAGACTATTATCGCACCTCCACTGAAGCGCTGGCACCATCTATTCCAGAAGACACCAAGATTTCATGAAGCTCCCAACACAGTCGTCTTGCTGATGTTGCTTCCCGACAAAGTTTGAACCTGACTTGTGGGAAAGGTGGCATCCTGTGAGTGTTTAAAGTCACTTCAGTACGTCTCATTCTCCCAGCAGTGTTTGTACATGGAGACTGACCGGCTATCTGCTTAATTTTATACAGCTGTAAGCTTTAGGAGCTTAACTCAATAATCAGGAGCGGTAACCATATAGTGTATCTAAATCAGAGCAGAATTCAAGACTAAAAGCTTTCCCGCAATAGATTTGGGAAGCACAATGCTTCTAACGCTTCGTAACGAGACTTAATTCCTCAGCTGTCTCTGTTGGAACCGTCTGTCTCAGACGTGCAGTAGGGGGCTGTGCTGGCCGGACCACCGTACTGATAACACAGCTGGGAGGATTTCATTCATGTGCATATACTGGACACTCTCCTGTACTGCTGTGTCACTCACTGACCCACATTATTACGCAACACTCGGGCAGACCACTGACGAGTCAATAGATTACCCCGTCTCCCAATAAGAATGAGGTCAGCTCTGCTCCCAGTGCTGTGTCCCAGTGTAATCCTGATGATAAAAATACACTCATGAAATAATAGCAGATATCAGTGATGGCCACTGATGGCTGTTTTCCCGTTTCTGCAGTGAGAGAATGATCCACAGTCACCTTGTTCAGCTGCATCAACAACTCAATATCCTATTAAACCCCACCCTGCTGGAAGTAAGGCCATGAGATACAACGAGTGGTTGTGAGGGCTGTGAATACTTCAGCCTTCAGGTAGTTTAACTATGGAGAGGGATTTAGGACATGAGTCTCCAGGTGCCGATGTAACTGATTTTAAAAGGGGATCGGATGGTTACCGCTTTAAATTATATACCATCATATAAAACTCGGTGATCACCGTGATCACCATACCTTTTCAAATTTTGTAACTTTTAGAGTAAATAACCTACAATTTCCATGCAAACCACATGCTGCAAACAAAACACTGCCACATTCATATTGAAAAAAATCATTATTTGATATTACAGAGTAATAGATTTAATAAAAGCCAGTGTTATATGATTATAATGCACTACGCCCAAAAGTATCTAGAGTGTGTGATCCCAAACTAATCATCAATCAGTAATCAATAATGCTCTTGAGGCTAAATGTAACCAAATCGGCAAATTCTTTTGGACATAGAGTATACTAGTGATATTATTTTAATGCATATGAATGATTTTTAAACACTTTCAATATATTTTCATAAGGGCAACAACCACGTTCGTTTTAATGTATTTATCTGGGACTAAGTACTAAGTGACTAAAGGACGCGGCGTATTACACGGACTTAAAGACAGTTTAGAACACATGTCAGGCCTGCTGTGGTTCACATTGTCAACGCTGTAAATATAACGACTTCCATATTGATGGTGGGTTCTGATATTTCTTTCTGAATCTAATCTACAGACTCAGACGGGGCTTTAGTACTCGCCGTGTTTTTCTGTGGTCTCGGATTTGTCTTGCTGGTGTTTGGAACTGGACTTATCTCGGCCTCGGTCGTTGGTCTTCCCAAATATTCTAGTTGTTCTCGACCAAGTTTCTGCGAGTAACATTTCTCCACAGCAGCTGACCGTGTGAAATTCTCTGCCACCATGACAAATAAAAATAATTAAAGCACCCGCAGTGATTGACGGGCACTGACACTGGCCGTCTGACAACCAATCGTTTGGGTAATATTAAATTGTCTATTTTGTATTTAAGAACTTGGATGAAATTACAACTTTAAAATCACTTTTAAAGTGCACATTCCTGTTTTTCATGTTGTGAATGCTCTCCCTCCTAACAAGCCATTTATGAAAGCGCGTGTAGCCGCGTTCACAGGCTGATTATTTGTAATTAAACAGTGACACGCATCTTTTTTATATAACTGACCTGACCTTTAAATGTCTTGAAGTCTGTTTATAAGTCTGCAGTGTCCGCCACATCCGTAATCGATCAATACTCGGCCCCTGATCAACTGATCACAAAGTTATACACAAGTGCACAACACCAGATATTTACGAACATTTTGACATCGGTTTTATGGGGGGGAGGAAAAAAAAAAAAAGTTTGTGTTAAACCAAAATTTGCTCCAAACGCACACTCGAACCGACGGTCTTCTGGTTCAGAGGCCGCCGATTAACTGCTGCACCAGCGGGAACCAAAATTCAACACAGGCTCTGAGGAGAAGTGGCGTCAGGAAGTGGGTGGAATAATAATGAGAAGAATAATAAAACTTACGAAGAACAATAGTGTGATTGAGGATTAGTGATCACACTAATCATTCAAATTAAACTCACACTAATGAGAGAAAGATGGAGAGAAGCAGGACTGTTCTGACCTTGTCGAAGTAGATGCGGATGGATCCAACATTGGTAGCTCCAACGGCGGTTAGTGAAAAAAAGCCGTGTGTCCACTCCCCACTTAACACCACGCGTTCATTATGACAGAACAGCTCTTTAATCCACCGTGCCACGCCCGGGTTCACCGACATCAGAGAGCCTGTGAAACACACACACGCACACATTCACACACATCAGTTTCTTTTCTTCTCATAAAAGCGAACAACAGACAAAGCTTTTAGCCCCAGACACAATAAAAACAAACAAAAACCAATTCCAGTCAGGTACTCAGCTGCTGGCGGAGGAAATCGTCGAGATTCAGTCATCTAACGCTTTTTAAATGCACTAAAACCTTTAGTATATTTTTAGTGCGAACTGTAATGACTTCTGACTGCTTCTAAAACATCATCTTATTTGTGTTTACGTCTTCATGCACCAGCGGGTGGAGGAAAACAATATAAACCAGTAATATCTCTCACCTCCCCTTTCCCACCATCCCCATCCATCACTGGGCTCAACTCTCAGCTTAACCTCCCTAATACCACGTTTCACGGACAGCAGTAAAGCTCTAAAGGCAGTATTAACATCGACTGCAGCAGTTTGGGGAACCACAGCCATGCTTCAAATGTTACATCAATTCATTACAGTTTTTGATTGAACAGAAACTAGAGGAAGAAGGAAGAGGCGTGTCTCTCACCAGGAAAGTGGCGTCTGTGGGCAACTCTCCAGTCGGCGGGAGAGTGGAAGCAGTGGTAGTCTCCGGGGGCTAAATACACCACGCAGTGGAACAGCTCGTTCCCCTCCTTCGTCACCAGCAGGTCCTGGAAGGAGCTGGGGTCATCCTCATCTAACACCACACACACAAGCATGAGAGATTAAACTAGAGAACAAGACACTTAATGTAACGTTAAAGAAGCCCGACAGATTAGATCCGAGCCCGACAGATCCCCACAAAACATCAGGATCCAGGACAGGTTCAGGCTCATTCTTCCTCTGCAGCATCAGGCTTGCATCCCTCCCTCCCTCCCTCCCTCCCTCTTATTCAGAAAAGGTTCCGAGACTGAGGCATGGGTGAATGTGCTCCTCACTGGGCTGTGGGCACAGCAGACCTTTCCCTCTGCTTGTGAAGTGCTGAAGTGTGTTCAGAATTTCTCTAAAAAAATGTCTAAATCCAGCAGAATATTCTCAATCACTCAAGCACTGTGTGACTAAACATAGCTCTGAAAAAACTGTGATAATCCACCTCATTTTTTTTTTAAGGTTTGGTTTTAAACTTGGCACTACTGGTCGGCCCGGATCGTGAAGCTGTGGGTACGGGCTGGTATCGGGCTTTAATATCATTGGTGTGGATCTCTAATGGAGACTGAATCCAAACACCTATCCAAAAGTCTGTCTGCATGGGAGGCTCGCTACAGGAACTCACTTCTGTTGATGGCTAAACTCTCGGTCCAAGTGTACGGCCCCAGGAAGGTCTCCAGAGAGTAGGTCACCCCTTTCACCTGCTCCACCTCGCAGTTCTTCACTCGGCCGAAGTGAAGAATCTTCCCATCGGCTGGACTGATCTGGAGACACACAGCAAAGGAAGGTGGTTTATAACGACTTGCGAGGGTAATCAGTGGTTCTGCTCAGAATTAACAACAGAGTGTTCTCCATTTAGCCTCGTCAGATGTTCATGGTGGTCTTGGTTAGAAACCAGGTTCTAGATCTTTGTTCTTATTCTGAGTCACTTTGTGACGAGCAGCTCAGAACTAAAACGGTTCAACAGCTATTATGAATCCATATTATACTTAATATTCAGTTCAAGCCTCATCACCAAAAGCCCGTCTTGTCATGTCCTGGATTTCCATGAAAAATTAAAGCAAAATGAGATGAGACGAGTACATGCAGATGTGTTATTTCGATGCAGATGTGTTATTTAGAAGCAGATGTGTTATTTAGATGCAGACATACTTTGGCTATGCAGTGGACACAATATGGCGTCATTCTGGATCAATTCAAGAAATATTTGGTATCATCCACGCTCAACCATCTCAGAACTGAACCACTTTGTGGCATTTTGTTTGCCCCTGGGCCAATATGAAAATTCAGCAGTTATACAGTATATACAGTTATACTTATACAGCAGTTTAGGAATTACACGTTCGCTTGGTTGGGCATTTTCAGATGCCTGTAACTTTGCAATGGTAACACCCAGGCACCTGAAAAAAAACTGTAGACTGTAGAACTGTACCCAACTTAAGATAAAAATTTCTAAACATGTGTCCCTATTCAATTTTGACCGGCATTACAAAAGTATGATCACCAAACATTTCTGGCATGCATTCATTACAACAGCACTCCTCCTCTAATCAATCAAAAGGTGTGCACTACAGGTCACCAAACATCAGACATTTTCTAATCTGTGGTCCTGCTGGAATCTCAAGGGGTGGTAAAAAAAAAATAGTCACTTTCCCTGTCAGTTGAAAGTTCTAAAATGGTCTTTTTTGTTTTAAGGGTTTTATTGAGCTTCAAACTGTCAGGTTTTTAGCGCCAGGAAATTTGATTTACCCTGCAGAGTCACCCATAACACCGAACACTCCGTGACTTCCTCTTTGTTATTGAGCTATTCTGGATACTAAACCTGAGAAAAACACACGTAACTCGAACTCAAAAGAAATTTAAGCCTAGCTCAAATTACAAAAAATATACATTTTGGTCTAGTTGTAATAGAAACAACATATTTCAGATATCTTCATTTAATTTAACTGTGATTTAGCAAGTTCTTTATTGCTTCTTTAGTGCCTCCTGTTTCTTTATTTGGATGTTTACTGTTTCTTTGTGTTCTGATTGTAACTTTTATAACTGAATAATAATAATATTAAACATTATAATATTAAAAACAGGAAATAGAAACAAATGAGCCAGATATCATAAAGATACTGGACTGCACTCGATCACTGGAGAGAATGCAGTTCCGCTGCTCTTGTCCAGACCTGGTACTGGGCCCGGTCGCCTCCTGCTCCAGGGCGAGCCGCTGTTTTTAGTGCCTTTCTATGAGGATCACACTAGTGTGTGTGCACAGCTGAACGCCTGTGTGAGTAATGGATGCTGAAATCACTAATTTCGAGGGGCCATCAGGTAACAGTCCTCCAGACTGTTACCTGAAGAACGTCACCATGTTAAATTGCATAAACAGTCCTGCAACGTTTATGCAATTTAACATGGTGACGTTCTTGCGAATGCATGAAGACCCTGGTGTTTGTTGGCCTCTTCAGCGTGGATACTGCATTAGTCACTGTGCTCCTCTTCTCTAGTTCAGGATCTCCCTGTTTGAATTTCCATGGCCACTGATAAAACATGCAAAATGATTTAGCTGAAGTCTACAGCTGATAATTTATAAAAAAAAAAAAACATTGAGGAGAGAGACAGTGGTTGCGCAGGCAGGGAGAAAATGACTGAGTCAGTGAAGAAGAAACGGTGCTACTTTTAATCATAATGACTAACGCGGTGCCCCTGGCTGCAGCACAAGGGGAATGCTTTGCTGTTTGGGGAAAATAATATTCAAAAGCTTGACCATTTCCAGACCTCTCCTCGCGAAAGCACAGTATTAATTGCACTTACCATCCAATACCTGGTTTAGCTCAATTTATACTTCATTAGATTAAATAAGCCACTTGCATAGAATTTCATTTGACACGTTTTAGTTATAATGTGTATATATAATGTGTGTGTATATATATATATATA
>JBBPCZ010077582.1:0-11791 GCA_037974445.1 Brycinus macrolepidotus | reverse complement strand
GGGAGTGGGATAGAGAGAGTGAGACGGGGGGAGAAAAAAGAGAGGGAGAGGGAGAGGGAGAGAGAGAGAAAGAGGGAGCAGGAGAGAAACAGGGGGAGAGAGAGACAGAGGGAGAGAGACAGGGGGAGAGAGAGAGAGACAGACAGAGAGAGAAAGAGAGGGAGACGGGGGGGGGAGAGAGAGAGATGGGGGATGGGGGGGAGAGAGAGAGAGATGGGGGATGGGGGGAGAAAGAGAGAGAAGGAGGAAGAGAGAAATAGAGGGAGAGAGAGAGAACCAGGTATGAATAAGGGTTAAATGAATCACTCTCCCTAAATTTCCACTCACCAGTAGATACAGTAGACCAGTCAAATTGTGCTACTTTAGAACTGGACCTACGAGGCTAATGTTGCTAATGCTAGAAGTCAATAGCCACCCAAATCTTTTCACGTACACATCCCCAAAACCTCTCTGGACCGACTCAAACCGCATCCAGGTGGAGTAAACTTGTGTGTGGGGTTTAGGACACAGTATATAAACCTGTCTTGGCTGATCGACTACATCGTTAGTAGGTAGGAAAATTGTGTAAATTTGATTTTTTGATTTTTCATTAACTTTTCCTTTAAATCATGTGATTCAGATGTAAAACTGCATATAAACAAGATGTCACATGAGCTCTCACCTGCAGGGGGCGAAAATGATCCAGTAGGTCCAGCACTCCCACTGCCGAAAGACGAAGAAGGACAGGCTGACTGAGGCGCTGCAGTGAGACGCCACAGCTGGACAGCAGGTCAGGAAAGCAGGCAGACGTGCTGTATACGCTACACCTCTTATGGACACATGGAATCTTACAGTAGACTCATAATTCATGGAAAAAATTATGATAACCTGTCAGGACACAGAAAACTCCACTCCAACTGTGACCTGATGCCTAAACAGGCTATAATACACCATTGTTAGAGTCTGTTTTCAGCTTTCTTATATTTATCTATTTATTATATTATCTATAAAATATAAATGTATATACAGTAATGTGCAAAACTCTACCTCATATTTTCCTTCCAATGAGCCAGACTTTCTTCTATTTTTTAAGCAGCCCTGAGCAACAGCTCTCCAAGCTTCTTGAAAGACTTCCAAAGGCTCTCATTTTCAGTCCAGTCCCTAAACCTGACCAGTTTCAGAGCAATGTTTTTTGTTTGGTAAGCCACATATTGACCCACGTCTAAATCATTCCAGCATATAAAAGCCATCTAACTTAAGGCCTCTTCACTCCTCAGCCCTGATGTCCCTGATCTACTCTTTTGACCTCAACCGTGTTTACAGTCCTCCAACCCACAAAGCGGGTGTCATGATTGATGTCTCTCAGTCCTGTCATTTTGCCTTATACGACATCAGAAAAATCAGGCCATACCTGACTCAGGGTGCCACCCAACTCCTGGTACAAGCCATGGTTGTCTCTCACCTTGATTACTGCAATGCCCTCCAAGTGGGTCTCCTAGCTTATCGATAAGACCCTTACAGCTGGTTCAGAATGCAGCAGCTCGGCTGGTCTTCAACCAACCCAAAAGGTCACAAGTCACCCCACTGCTGATTAACCTACACTGGCTACCCATGGCTGCCCGAATTCAGTTCAGTCACTAACTCTTGCCTACACAGTGATATCTGGGTCTGCACCCAGCTACCCTAATCCTATCATTCAGGCCGCCTGGCTCTGCCATCCCTACACACAAAGCAAACCCAGTCCAGACTCTTCTCATTCGTGGTTCCCCACTGGTGGAATGAGCTGCCTAAGCCAACCAGAGCAGCAGAATCCCTCTCTATCTTCAAAAACCTCCTGAAGACTCATCTATTCAGAGAGCATCTAACTTCTTGCACTACTCCCTACATAAAGATTTTAGCACTTAGAACTCTCCTCTGGTTTTCACACTGTCCTGAAACTTGAGTGTTTACTCAAATTCTAAGTCGCTTTGGATACAGCATCTGCCAGATTAATGTAATGTAAAGGCCTGAACCAGTAAAGAAACAGGTGCAGATGATTCCAGATGATCAGGCTGGTGATCAGTATACTGGTGGTGCTGCATGCTGCACCTTGTATCTTTAGGCATTTTACAGCCTGACACCATAAAACATTTGTTCCCATTTATTTCATTTAATCTACTCAATATGCCAAAGATAAGACAGACATAAAATAGTATTTTTCAACAAGGTGATTCAAAGCAAAATATAAAGAAATGAAGGAATCAAGACTTTTTCACAGCACTGTATGTCCGTGTGTATGTATGTATGTAAGTATGTATCATTTATATATTACCGCAGGCTAATTGGGTTTAAACCCCCCAATGTTGGGCTGTGGAGTTCTCTGGAGTGATGGAGCTCCATCCAGAACCTCCAAGATGAAACCACGAATGCTCTTTGGGCTACTATCCAATCCTCACAGCAATGTTCCAACATCCTTCCAGAAGAATAGAGGTTGTTACTACACTTTTGTGTGTGTTTGTGAATGGACAGCAGTAAAGATACACAGGAGTCCTTGGTTACTGTTGAACATCGAAACACCAGAGAAGAATCCAAGCAATTCAACAGCAAACAGGCCGAGAGTTACAGAGAGACCTACAACCAACCTGATGAGGAAGAGGGAGGGGAGAGAGGGAGGGAGAGATTAACTTTTCACCACCTTCACTGGCACGTTAGCACTAAAATTCCATCTCTTCACTCAGTCCGACATTCAAGATACCATCAAATAAATAGTTCAAATAAAAAGAGTTAAAATTAAACAAAAGACAATCATGAAGATCCCAAAAAAGGACAAGAGTAAAAAATTTAAAACCAGCTCCTCCTCTTGATTTAAGGCACATAGAACACCATCCTGTCCCCAAACCTCTGAAAACCTGCTGAAGTTATAAGTCAATTTAAAAAAGAGCGTGTTCTACTCTTAGCCGCACCGCTACCAGTGCCTTCAGCACCTGCACTAGGTCAGCTAAGCCCGCCCCTTCATCTTGTTCCTCCTTGTGCTCATTTTAGCCTGACCCAGTATACAATTATTTAAAACCCTTTTCCTTTCACTATACACGTATTTTGGCTCTAAAATAAAATGTTCAGTATTTAAACATTCCCCCAGACCTTCACACCATCCCCTCAGGCCCTGGAGGAGCCCCCCCAGCCGCTCACACTTTAAAAACAGATGCTCTATTGTCTCCTCTGCTCTTGATGGTTCACTACAGCCGGAGAAACCTTAATAGAACAAAGCAAAAATCCGTCTCCACACCTGGCGGTGTCTCTGGAGAACGCTCCAGCTCAAGTGGCTCCATGAATTCTCCAGGCAGCGCTGAGAGAATGTCCTCCAGAAGACTCTTCATCAGCTGGCTGGACCTCACACCAGTTGTCGTGCACAGCTCGTCCTCCATCCTCCAGGAACCACCATGCCCGAGACTCCCCGGCTAAGTCAGACCAGCTCTTCTGAAGGAGGCCTTTATGGCTAGAGATGTCAGTGCGCTAGTCTGAATGAGGTTGTTGTAAAATAGTGGCTCCTTGCTGATGTGGAGACACTGAGAAGCAGTCCTGCGTACTTTAAAAACCGAAAACCATGCTTTTAAAATATCCACTGGGTCCAATAAAAAAAGATGTCTGTCGTACCCCAAGTCCTCTACGCATTGTAAAAATGCACACGTCGTTTCCACCCATATTAGGTCTTGCTGTTATAACAGCTGCTTCGCCGCTTGGATATGGAACGCCTGCAATTGGCCGCGCAAATCAATGGGGCCCTGCCTCCCCTACCGCATGGGTAGCTAGAGGACATGAGCCCTGGTCCAGTGTTCTGACCAGAAAAAGTCCACTAATTTCTTCTGTATCACCTCCACTAGAGAGGTGGGTGGTTCCAGAGCCATAAACTTGTGCCGCAGCATAGAGGCGATCAGGTTGTTGGCAACCAGTACTCTCCCCCTATAGGACAGCTGGGGCAGGACCCAGGTTCAGTTAGACAACTTGGCATACACCTTTTCCACTGCTCCCTCCCAGTTCTTCTCCTGACATTCTTTAGTTCCTAAAAACACTCCCATTCATTTAAGGCCTGTCCTGCCCCACTGCAGACCACCAAGTAAGATGGTGGGGCCCCTCCGTGCCCCATGATAAAACCCTCTGATTTGCTCCAGTTCACTTTCACAGAAGAAATCCTGCCATATATGTCTATAATCCTCTCTAAAACCTGTATATCAGTAAGACTGATTTACATGAATAATGGTGTCCATAGATTTCTTCAGCCAATGCGACAGAGATTTTGAAAGTATTTTGTAATCAGTGCAGAATAAAGATACAGGTCTCCAGTTCTTTAAAAGGCTAAGATAATCTTTCTCTATCAAGAGCTAGAGAGTGTGAGAAAGAAATTGAAAGGGAGAGAGAGAATCTTCCAACATGCACTTGTTTAAGCTAGAAAACACAGAGCAGTGCATGAGTCACTGGTGCTCATGTCTGTTTGTACCGGATGTCCTCTGTCCTGTACTGGTCCTCAGTGAAGTCCAACGGCAAGCAGGCCCTCACATTACTGTCCTGAAAAACACAGCAGAAATTAGGTGAATGAAGATGACAGGGTGACCACAGTCCACCGCATTCAACCTGACTTCAGTAGGCAGAAGAGTCTCACCCGTGACCAGAAGATGGTGATGACAATAACAAGGTGTGCGGTCAGCGTGAGGAACCGAGCAGGCACAAGGCTGTTTATCACCGACATCTCAAATCAATACCAGTCTAATAAAACACCAGAGGGGCCAAATTCAGGAGACGGGACAAGGGCAACAGCGCTGCCTAACGTCACCTAAAAACAGCTTAACAGCATCTGGATCTTCATAAATATCAGGATGTGCTTCACTGAAGGGTCATGGACTTCTAGAAACAACAAATCAGGCTAACTGATGTTCTGTTGAGAAGATCACCAGCTCACCAGGACCGCTGTCCGACAAGCTCTACCACCACACTAGCTGGTTCAACACACAATTGCAAACTAGCCAGGCCTTCTGGATCAAAGGTATACACTAGCCATGCATTCTAGAACAAAAGTGTACACCATATATGTCATCTGCACCACAGGTATAGATAAGCTTTGCATTCTAGAAGAAAAGTATATACTAATTAAGCCTTCTGGATCACAGGTATGGACTAGTAACCAGTTCTAGAACAAAAGTGCACATCACTTAAGCCCACGAGATCACAAGTAGGCTTTAGCCAGAGCTCTAGAACATGAGTGTGCAAATACTAAGCCTTCTAGATCACAAGTATGCACTAGCTATGACGTCTATAACAAAGTTGTATGTCAGCCAAGCCTTTCAGAACAAAATTATACCCCACCTACGAGTTCCGAGAACAAAACTGTATATCAGCCAAGCTTCCTAGGTGGCAAGTGTGCACTGCTTACAGATTCCAGACAAAAGTCTACACCAGATCATACGTATACACTAGCTACGAGTTCTAGATCAAGAGTGCATACTAGCCAACCCTTCCAGATCACAAGTGTGCGCTTCTTACAAGTTATAGAAATAAAAGTACACACCGCTTAAGCCCACTAGATCACTAGTATCCATGGTAGCCAAGACTTGTAGATCACAAACAGGCCCTAGCAAGAGCTCTACAAGTGTGCACTAGCTAAGCCTTTAAGACCTCAAGTAACCTGGTAGCGCTCTAGTTAGAACACAACTGCTCTCCAGCTAAAAGAATAAAGATTATAGAATCTCAAATGCGGCCCAGGCAAACCCTGTAGATATAAACACACAGGAGTAATGTTATCTAGGGGTCCAGTGTGTCGACTGCAGCCCCCCGCTCGGCTGTAACGTTAATTCTGCACACAGCGCTGGGTCAGTTAGCAAGCAAAACCATCTCAGACTGTATTCACGAGGCCTCTGAGTGTTTTTCAGAGAAGTAGAGAAAGACGAAAAAAACACCCAAATCGAGATTTTGAACAGAAAATCCGGGGAGACGTGAGTATCAGGGCAGGGACCCGTTACCACAGCAACCCATTCTTCACCGCGAAAGCTGCAGCATCGCCCCCTGCTGGACTGGAGGACACTGACTTAAAAAAACCTTGTTTATAAACCTTGTTTATATATATATATATATATATAACATCTACTTTTATAAACAAGGGTTTTTTAAGTCAGTGTGTCGTTTAACCTGCTGAATGAACACACCCATCAGTCCTCCCCCTTTCACTCCCATCCATCAGACTCAGTAACTCCTCCCACAAACACTATCTAACCAGTATATGCTTTATAAACAGTACGATGTTGTCAGTGGATTTAAATACAATAAATAAATAAATAATGTGTCGTTTAACCTGCTGAATGAACAAATTACCACAAATAGTGGTATTTAGTTTGTCCAGATGAAGTGGGAGGAGTTACTGAGTCTGATGGGTGGGAGTGACAGAGGGAGGACTGATGGGTGTGTGTCAAAGCCAAAAGTCAAAGTTAATTTTATTGTCAGTTCCGCTGTATGTACAGAACACACAGATAATTGAAATGGAATGTCTCATGGTCAGTGCATGAACAAACAACAAGCATGAAAACTTTACTAAAATACATCAAGGCAATGCAATTATGGTAGATCCACAGTACATAGGTGGATCGGAGCATTTTTTTTTTTGTTTAATTGTCTTTGTAGTATGTAATATGTAATATGTACTATGTAATTCAAGATTCAAGATTGATTTTTCATCACATACACAGTTATACAAGTACAACGTGTAGTGAAATGTACCCCTGAAACATCCAAGAGACTGTGCAATAAATTAAAGAAAAAAGCTAAAACTAAGTCATTCAAATATATTGAAATGTGTAATATGTATGTATGTGTAGAATATGTAATATGTATGTATGAGCGTAGTATGGTTGATCAACACTGCAAAGGTGGATAGCAGCAGTTTTTAGCTTTTATAGTCTTTTGTAGTCTTCGCTTTTACATGTTTTATAGGCTGGATATGGGTTGGTGGGGTATACAGTCCAGACTTTTTAGGGGCAGAGGGGAGAAGGGGGAGAGAGGGGAAGGCGTTCGGCATCCTGACAGCCAGGTGGATTAACTACTCCTCAGTCTGATGAAGCAGGCACAGAGACTTCGGTACCTTCTTCCAGATGGCAAGAGGCTGTGTGAGGACTGGGTGGAGTCTCTCACAATGCTTACAATACTCTTGATAATGAGGTTGGTGCTGTTGGTGTACAGACCTGCAGCCAATTACAGAGAGAGATGTTCAGGCCCAGTCTGTCCAGTTTCTATATCAGCTGTTGAGGAATGACAGTACTGAATGCTGAGCTATGAACAGCATTCTCATGCAAGCGTCTTTAGTGTCCAGGTAGGTGAGAGCAGAATGGAGAGCAGAGGAGACTGCATCCTCTGTCGACCTATTGGTCTGATATGCAAACTGAAAGGGGTCGAGGGTGGAAGGAAGAATGATTTTAATGTGCTGAATGACTAGCCTTTCAAAACACTTCATGATAATGGGGAACAGTGCGACAATAGACATTGAAACAGGATGGAGATTTTTTTTTGGTATAGGTATGATGGTGATGGCTTTAAAACATGTGGGGACAACAGGCTGACTCAGGGAGATTGAAAATGTCTGTAATAACATCTTTGAGTTCCTCTGGGCAGTCCTTCAACACACAACCAGGTATGTTGTCTGGACCAGCAGCCTTACGGATGTTAATTCTGGAGAGTTCTTCTTTTCACCCTGACTGACGGCAGGAACATAACCAGGTAGTTGAGTGGGGGGTGTATTTTCTTTGCAGATGTTTTGTGTTTCAAAGCATGCAAAGAAGTTGTTAAGATTGCTCAGCAGAGGGATGTTACTGTCAAAGGTCTGTGGCTGAGGTTTGTAGTGCCCCTGTCACAAATTCACCCATCAGACTCTAGAACACCTCCCCATAACACATCCACCCATCAGACTCTGTAACTCCTCCCCCATTCACACTCACCCATCACTTTATAACTCCTCCCCCGTCACACACCCACCCATCAGTCTCCATAACTCCTCCCCATAACACATCCACTCATGGACTCTCTAACTCCTCCCAGTCACACACTCACCCATCAGACTCTACAGCTTTTTTGCACTCTCTCTATTGCTCTATTTGTAATTTGTCCTGTCTGCACTTATTAGTCTTGTTGTTTCATTTCACTGTGTACTGTGTATATGGCTAAAATGACCGTAAACCTACTTGACTTGACTCTTATCTTTTCTTCTATTCTGTGTGCTATCTTGGACACACAAAGAAGAGGAATAGGTTGACTTTGTTTCATACCACTTCTCGAGGTTGGTGGATGTTGTCTGGTGAGTTGTGACTCACCATCATTTGCCAAACGTCAGTGATAACAACTGGCAGCTCCCTGAACATCATCCTCAATGCACAGTCCAGTTTTTTTTCTCCTTAATTACAATTTAATACTTTAGGCTAAATATTATTGTATTGTACTTGAATGTTAACAACTCAATCTCCTTGTTTATTCCACTTTTATGTTGTTCTTTATAATTAAAACCTGTGTGTGACAGGGAAGTATTCTAGAGTTTGATGGGCGGGTGTGTGACAGGAGAGGAGTTATAGAGTCTGATGGGTTGGTGTGGCCGGGGACAGATGGACTACAGTCTCTACCTTTTAACTACACAGTGATGGAAGTGTGTTCTGTACAGTGGAACAAAACAAACCCAGTGGAAGCTTACATTTTCTCAAATTTTTTTATTTCATTTTTAACATCTTTTGTGCCCCAGTTTGTTAGTGTCCATTTCCCCCCGTTAGCTCAGCCTGACCCAATCCCTAATCCCTTGCACCATAAAACCCATATCCAGTCCTCCCCTCCTCACCAGACACACCACTGATAATAAGTCATCTGATCTTCTCTCCATATCTGTGTGCTATCTTGGACACACAAAGGAGAGAAACAGGTTGACCTCATTCTTTATCACTACTGGAGGTGGGTGGATGTTGTCTCGTGAGTAGTGACACGATGTCATTTGCCAGACATCAATGATCACAACTGGCAGTTCCCTGAACATTATCCTCATTGCGCAGTCCAGCTGCCACGACAGCCAGTCGCTGCCATAAATGTCCTTGTAGCCTGTGTTGGCCGACTTGATCACTACGAGTGTCTGTGGCGCCCGCTGCAGAAGAGCCTTGATGGCGCTGCGGATTCCAGCCAGTCTCTGCAAGTACGTGGCCAATGGATATGTGGTGAAGTGTGCCCAGATAGTGAAGACCACCACGGAATGAGGACCTCCGGCTAGAGCATCCAACTCCGAGGCGATGAGGTGGAGGTCGGTGCGGGGGGTCAAACTTGTCCGTAGTGGAAGGCCATGAGCTCTCCACATCAGTCGTATGTTTCTGCCTGTGTCCACCGCCTCAAATGGGCCTGACTTGGCCGAGGTGTACAGGTTGAGTTGCTTGAATGCTGCAGGTGGAGAGGAAAAGACTTGGTTTCAGAATGCTGGAAGTATTTTTAGTATTTAATTCTAAGAAGAGTGTCCAGAAGTTTTCTGACAATCCTTCTACTGAGGGAGTTCAGCTGTTTTAAATCGCCCCCATTACTGAGACAGGTGTTTACACACAGCTGGTATCTCCACAGAATCTAAGATAAAAGCCTAAGTTTTTCATGCCCATGGGAGAGGGGTATTAAGTCCCCCAGCATTGGGAGTGATGGAGCTCCATCTAGAGCTCAACCGACAAGAAAACAGACAACTCCCATCATATTGGGAGGAGGTTGCTAGCACTGTTAAACCACAGCTCTTAAGGTTTTGACATGAAAGCGTGCTACTGGCACATCCTCATGATTGAACAACAAAACAGTCCATAACATTACTGGGAAATTTTACTGGTATTTAGTCTTTGTTGGTCCAGTCTGTGGAGACAACAAGAATCTAGAGGGGAAAAAAGTGCACTCCAGACCTTCAAAGAAATCTGAGTCACTTTAGTTAGACCCTGTTCACACTTGCTCACTTCAAGTGTCTGGGGAATCTATACTGGGCTGAGCAAACATACAGATGTTAATGGACCTGAGACGCATTTAAACCAGATTTAAATCAGATCACTCAAACCACTTCAGAAGGAGGTCTGAGACACATTTGAGAAAAATGATATAGAAGTGCAGACACATCTGTCTCTCTGAGACACACTCAATACCCAAAACCCCTCTCAGTGCTGTCACTGCTGTTCTGCCTATGGAAGAGACCACCCTTTGGACTGCCACCACTTGATCCAGCATCATTGCTCCTCCAGTTGATCTCCTGACATGAATTTTTCCTTTGAGTGTGAATTCTGTATCCACTCTGAACGAGCTGCTTAGCTCAAATAAGGTTTGGTTAAACTTCACCTCACCTCATCATTTTTCACTGTCTTGCTACAACACACTGTTTTATGTATGTGGTTCATCATAACACACAAGATCATTATTCTAAACAGACTATTCTTGTAAACACTGACTACTACAGAGGTCAGCTAAGAGCATGTAAACATTCCAGATGAGATGCAGACAGGCTGCAGACACTACTGGTGCTTCTGGGGAATGTTTCACAGCACAGTGCAGTGGAGCTGCTAATGTTATTTACAAAGCTGCTTCAAGAATGTGTTAGTTCTGCTCTGCTTGGCTCAGCAACCAGAAGTCAAAACAGTGAATTGATTTTGAGGTCTGACCATTGCCCTTCTTGGGGCTTTTGCACAACAGGTGCATTCATCACTACAAGGACAAGAGCAGGATGTTTATTAGCTGGAAACAGGACCTGTACGTCACAACACTTTACTGTCTCCAAATATACCCTCCAGATCAAATAAGGAGCATGTGGCTCGGCTATGAACAACTCCTTTCAGTTTCCTTTCAATTAAATGTCAACAGTGGTCCACCACCCCAGATGTAGTCGATTAATTTTGTCCAAATTTTTCTTTCTTCAGACCTGGAGCTATGAGGCTAACGTTGCTGACACTAGAAGTCAATATTTAACCAAATCTTTTACCTTAAACAAATCTCCAAAACTTCCATTTATCTACTCCTACTGCATCCAGCTCTTCATTAAGGTGGAGCAGACTTGTGGACGTGGTTTAGGACACAGTATGATTTACTCTGAGCTGTAAAAATGAACTTCAGCACTACAGGTGGTTGTTTCACAGAGGAGGACGCAACAGAAAGTAGGAAAGTGAATGAAACAGTATCATAATGGCTTGCCATAGTACCAATTTCTGTTTTAACTGCTGATTGGGCAAGCGGTAAAAAAAAAGCCAGCTGTTTATCACTCACGTATATGCAGCAGTATTGATCTTACACCGTCTGCTGAAAAAGGATTTGTTTCTTTGCTGGTTCTGCTTGACCTTAGTGCGGCATTCAACACTCCACTCTATTCTATTGGACAGACTGGAAAACCTGGTCTGAGTCACTGGAACAGCTTTATCCTGGTTTAGATCACACTTGACTTACCGCTATCAGTTTGCAAGAGTTAATGGGGAATCCTCAGTGCTCACCAAAGTAAAATACTGTGTCTCACAGGGTTCTGTCTTGGGACCTCTTTTATTTACTTTAAACATCCTGCCATTAGGTATGATTATCCGGAAACATGGGATTAGCTTCCACTGCAACGCAGATGACACACAACTTTATATCTCTGCCAACCCAGATGATAAACATAGATTAAATAAGACTGAGGACTGCATTAAAGACTGGATGTCACATAACTTTCTCTTGTTCAACACAGATAAAACAGGTCCTTCTTCTACACTGCATTCCAAATTATTATGCAAATTATATTTTTCTCTGATTTTCCTAAATAGTTGATGCAAATGACAGTCAGCATAATTTT
>JBBPCZ010077531.1:0-11792 GCA_037974445.1 Brycinus macrolepidotus | reverse complement strand
TATGCTTTAAAGAACAATATTTTATTTGGAAATTAGGAGAAATATTGTCAGCAGTTCTTAAAAACTAAGGCAAAGCTGTTCAGTTCAATACTTACACCTATTAAAGATAAAATCTTTTTGCAGTGGTCTCCTATTTTTTCCAGATTTTTTCCACATTCCCCTTCCAGTCATGGGTCCAGAAGGGGGCATGTGTAAACAAGCACCTGTTGGCTGGAACTGCCATGGGGTCTGGTCGGGCTCTGCATTAATGAGTTATGTGGGGCTGCCCTCTCATGAGATCAATACCTGTGAAGGTAAAGGTAGGGGGCACATGCAATGCCACATGGGTGGTGAGTGGCTTCAAAGACCTTGGTAGACTGCGCTTACAGTGCAGAAATCAGCTTTTGGCATGTGGAATGTCACCTCATTCTGAGGGAAGGAGCCAGAGCTTGTTTTGCAGGTTGGGTGTTACTGACTAGAAATAGTCAGGTTCACTTCTATGCACAGCTTGGGTTCTGGAACCAAACTACTGGATGGGCCTGGATTCTATACTTCTCCAAAGTTTTCCATGGTGATGGGCAGCAGGCAGATATGGGCTTACTTGTTAGCCCGACAGAGGGCTGCTGTGTTGGTGTCCAGGGGGATGAGAGGGTTGCCTTGCTGCATGTCCAGGTTGTAGGAGGAATCTCTGATTATCATGACAGTGTATGTGCTGAATGGCAGCTTGAAATTCCCAACACTCCTAGGGGCACTGGGGAGTGACATAGAAAAGGTACCATCTCAGGATATCTGTAGTGTGTAGAAGATTAATTTGGGGTCCGAAGAAAAGTGAGACCAGGCCTCTGAATTCAGAATTACGGCGTTTACTGGAGCAGGTCCATCCGCGCCGGGCGACCTCCTCAGAGGAGCACCCGGGCACATTTGTATACAGGCTTTATACTCAACCACCCCTTATGCAAATGTCATATCTTTATGTTCTCGTTTTTAGCTCATTCACCCACATCTGGCTATAATTTGGGGTCCCCTTGCTCGGGGAGGCCCCCCTCTGGGTGGCAACCCCCCAACTCAGTCCTCTGCAGGCAAAGGCATTTCCTGTCTTGGGGGGAGGGCTCTTGCCCCCCCTCTTGTCACTCATCAGCCTGCATGGTCTAAGATTTTTTACACAGACATATATGGTTGAACGGCAGTGTGACTATTATTATGAGGGAATTAAAAAATCTCCTTCTACAAGTGCTACTGTGAAATTTCAGTGCCCACGTTGGCAGTGACAGGGGGAAATTGGAGGGGGGTGATTGGGAGGAAAAGCCTACCTCATCTAAACCTAAGTGATGCTTCATTGTTGGACTTGCTGACTCATGGATTGTCCATAACAAACTACCATGTCTGAGCATGAGGCAGCTCATAAGTATACTTGGCACCAGAGCTTCGTAGTCATCAGACTTGTAGCTGTATGTTCTGCACACTTTGGTGAAAGAAGAGGCAGAGCTGTGAACTAATTTGCACCTGGTGATGAGTTGGATCAAATGGTGGGGGAGGCTACCAAAGAGACACTTTATTTAATAAAATCCAGTGGGTAGTGAGACTGAACTCTGAACACCTGTCTGAGGACCCTGTCTGAAAGGTCCTCAACTCTTAGGTGCTTCTCCTCAATCCCAGGTTGAGGACATTGGTGTCTCAATAGACATTCGAAACCAATGCATTGTTGAATCGGCAGTTTTGAACTGTGGCCAGATGGTTGTTGAACCTGTCGTGGTGGCAAACCAAGGACCTGATGGTGGACTTCATTAGTGAGAGCAACCATTAATCTGAAGAGGGAGTCCTTCAGGGCTTGGTTAGCTCTGGGGCCTTGGAATTGGCTGAGAGGCATTGGCACACAAAAAAAGAGCAGCAGCAAAGTTGGTCGTGGAAACAAAAAAACTCATTTATGGTGGGAGTTTTGAGAGGCCATGGAGAAGGACTTTACAGGTGGCATCAAAGAGCTTCTGGCAAACCATCAGTTGACTCGGAAGGTGCAGGAAGGCCCTCATCCAGGCTGTTCTCAGTAAGGACGGGGTAGGTTATGGGAGTTTGCTAAGCCAGTGTACATGTGTTTTCTAGAGAACTAGAGAAGGTTTGTGACCATGTTCTCTCGGGTGTTCTGTGGGAGGGTATTGCAGGAGTACAGGGTTCACGGTTCACTGTTGTGACTCATTTGGTCCCTATATCCACAGGGACAGCTGTGTCTGTGTTCATCCAGCAAGTCAGGCTTGTTCCCAGTTGGTGTTGGCCACTACTAGGGCTGCCCCTTCTCTCTAATTCTGTTTATGATTTTCATAGACAGGATTTCAAGGTGCAGGGTGTCCCATATGGTGACCTCAGGATTGCATCTCCATTTTTTCAGATAATGTGGTTTTGTAGGCCTCATCAATCTGTGACCACCAGCACACACTGGGGTGGTTTGCAGTGCAGTGTGAAGCAGCTGAATGAGGATCAGCACCACCAAGTCTGTGGTCATGGTTGTATGCCATGGATCTATGCTCAGAGTTGGGATTGAGTAACTGCCTCATAAGGAGGAGTTCAAGTATCTCAGGAGCTTGTTGAGTGAAGATAAAATGGAGTGGCAGCAGTCATGCAATGCATGTTGCTAAGCTAAACCATGGCGGGGAAAGGAGAGCTGGGAAAGAATGCAACGCTCTCAATTTACCAGTTAATTTATCTTTGTTCCAATCCTCACCTATGGTCACAAGTTCTGGGTAGTAATCAAAGAATAAGAATGTGGATACAAGTGGCAGAAATGAGTTTCCTCCGCAGGGTGGCTGAACACCCTCCCAAATGTAAATCAAGCTGAAGGCATTATTAAGGTCCAGTGAAAACCTTGGCCTCATGAACTTGTTTAATGGCAACCAAAACAAAGGGCAGAACATGGTGAAACTTAACATTAATGGCATTCAACCCCTAATAATCTAATAATAATGCTAATGCTCTTTTGTTACACTGGCTCTTTGTTTACACCTGTGACCAGCTGATCTCGCTGAGACAAGATGCTACAAAGCACAGCATGGTCATCCCAGACATTCCTACAGAGATACGGAGGGGAAGGACGAAAAGGGGGATGCCGTGGAGGAGCAAAAGGTCAAGGGAAAAGAGTGTCAAGGAAAGGGCAACAGTCTGGTGAGCAGCAAAGGAGGTGATACAAACCATATCGACCATCCATTATCATGGGCAATGTGAAGTCACTCGACAATAAGATGGACGAGCTTTCAGCATGCGTCAGACACAGCAGAGAATTTTGTGAGTGCAGTTTGATGTGCTTTACAGAAACATGATGGCTTGAGCCTATTCCTGACTTTGCTGTGGACACTGCTGGCTTTTCATGTGTTCAGGCAGACAGGTGCAATAGTGGAAAGTGCAAGGGGGAGGACTTGCTCTTTTTATTAATGAGCGATGGTGTCACCAAGGTCACATTGTAATCAATAATGCGTCTGTAGCCTGGACATTGGGCTGTTAGCAGTGGGGCTATGTCCATACTGCCTGCCCTGAGAGTTCTCACATGTGACCACTATTGTTGTTTGCATTCCTATATCGGCCTACGTGACGACAGCGTGTGAGGCATGCTTTTGTCATCATCTCTGAGGACTTCAACCACATCTCTCTGAACAGAACACTGAGCACCTTCACACAGTTTGTAGACTGTTCCATCAGAGAAAACAAGACACTGAAGTGTGTGTGTGAGCTCTCTTCCTGTGACTTCACTTCCTGTTTTGCTGCCGGGACTGCTTGACTTTTCGGCATTGCTTCAGCGTCGTTTGTGTTTTGTTGTAGTCATTAATAGTCAAATACTATTGAGTTAACCCAACATTTTGAAGATTATTAAACTATTTTCACCAGGCAGCAACAACATCAATCCAAATGCCCTCAACTCTGGATGTAGAGCTCCCGCAGCAGGGCGATTGGGTGACAATTCGGCAGCATAGTTGAAAAGCGAGAGCTTCCCGACATGAGCACCACTCTCCTTCTCCCATTCACATGTCAAGTTTGCACAACTCAGGTTATAGGTGATTCAGTTATTTGGCACGTGAAATGAGCTACTCCTGTTAGCTAGCTGGCAGTGTAGCTCAGATAGTCGCTGCTGGTTAAACTGACCATCTGCCAGCTGCCTTAAGTCATTGCCCTGGTACCACTCTATCAAGACTGTTTACTGTTTTTGTGAATGAAATAAAAACTGATCAGAATCTTGATGCCTATGCCTTGCGGGGTATATTCATTACTGTGGTCACACTCTTGTTTTAATCCTGACTCTTGGTGTTAATGTGGATAACATAGCTATTCTTCCACAAATGTCAGTTATCTGAGATTATTACCCCATTTGGCACTCCATCTGGTCCAGCAGACTAAGAAAACCTAACAGAATGATTAGAGAACTCTCCTCGATCCACACTAGATTACGTCGCAGATGTAAAGAAGTCTAAGATTTAAAAAAAGTCAGACAGAAAAAGCTGGCTCTTTGGCCTCTGACCGCAGAGCCCTGCAGAGGATTGTGTGGACCACTGAGCGTATCATCGGCAGCTCTCTACCAGGCCTGCAGAACATTTACACTTCTCGGTGCATCCGTAAGGCCACCAGCATTGTGGAGGACCCCCACCATCCCTGCCACGACCTGTTTACCCATCATCAGAAGGGGTGGTTAGGGAGCCAGGGCGCATGCTTGTGCAGCGACCGGCAGCAGGCTTTGTACTCCAGGGAGTTTCTTTTGGGCTGGAGTCATGTTACTGATCCGCCGACGGACTTGATCCCACTAAGACGGGAGTTAGGACGGTCAATGGGACAACAGCGCTTCGGACCACACCGTAAAACAAGGTCGAGGAAGAGGGGGCGCCGAGGAGGTGTGCGTCTTAGAGTGAAAGGCCAGTCACTCACACGCATTCCGCTGCCATCTATCATCCTTTCCAACGTCCAGTCCCTTCGGAATAAAACTGATGAGCTACAGGTGCTGGCTCGCTACTCTCATGAGTTTAGAGATGCCTGTGTTCTGGCGTTTACGGAGACGTGGCTGTCTGACAGGGATTTGGACATTGACCTGAAAATTCACGGTTTGGGTCGCCCATTCGGCTCGACAGAGACGTAGTAGCTACCGGCAAATCCCCCGGGGTGTGCCTCTTTGTTAATCAGCGATGGTGTAAATCAATTAATGTTAGAGGGAAACTCTGCACTGCTGATGTTGAACTACTCACGGTCTCATTACGTCCTCACTATTTTCCCCGCGAGTTTCCCAAGCTTTTTGTCTCTTTGGTATACATCCACCCTAAAGCTAATGGGACAAATGCCTGTGAAATTATTTATCATGTAACCCAAAGGCTCCAAATGCGATCTCCGGACGCACCGATTATCATTCTTGGGGATATGAATAACTGTTCACTGTCCAAAACATTTATAGACTTCTACCAGTATGTCACATGCCCCACCAGGCATAGTAAGACTTTGGATATGTGTTACTGTTCAGTAAAAGATGCATATAAGTCCACGGTGGTATTGGACCTCATCTCCAACAATGACAACATGCTCTCATGCCTGAATGACTACCGGCCGGTGGTCATGAGGGTGTTCGAGAGGCTGCTGAAGAACATCATCTCCTCCTCCATCCCTGGCACCACAGACCCACCCCAGTTCGCCTACCGACCCAAGAGATCCAGAGAGGACGCCATCTCCCACGTCCTGCACACCACTCTCAGCCACATAGACAAGAAACAGGGTAACTATGTGAGATTGTTTGTGTTGAATGCTGAACTGTTTGTAGATTACAGTTCAGCATTCCACACAATAGTGCCTCGTGTTCACAAAGCTGAGGGATCTAGGACTCAACATTTGTTTGTGTGCATGGGTGTTGGACTTTCTCACTGGCAGATCTTAGGTGGTGAGGGTGGGTAGGTGTGTCTCCGACAGCATCAGCACCAACACGGCAGCGCCACAGGCATGCGTACTCTCGCCACTGCTGTGCTCCCTTTACATTTCTGACTGTGTGGCCACTCATGGTTCCAACACCATTGTGAAGTTTGCAGATGACACGGTGGTATTGGACCTCATTTCCAACAACGATGAGGCGGCCTACATGGACGAGGTGAAGAACTGGTGTCAGGACAACCACCTCTAGCTGGACGTCTGCAAGACCAAAGAGCTGGTGGTGGACTTCAGAAGGAGACAGCAGCGAGACCACAAGCCATTCGTCATCAACAGAGCTCTAATGGAGAAGGTGCTGTCCTTCAAGTATCTCAGCATCCACATCTCCTCAGACCTGACATGGAATGAATACATTCAGGTCCAATCCAAAAGGGCTAGGCAGCGCCTGTACCATCTCAGACAACTGAGGAAGTTCGGGGTCTCTCCATTGATCCTTAGGACTTTCTACTCAGGCGCTGTGGAAAGCATCCTCACACAGAACATCACATCCTGGTATGGGAATAGCTGTGTTCAGGACCAAAAAGCCCTTGAGAGAGTGATCCATGCGGCAGAATGCTGCTGCAGGTCTGTTCTTCCTTCCCTGCAGGACATTTACACCAGGAGATGTTGGTCCAGAGCAGCTCAGATCTTAAAGGACTCGTCCCACCCCAGTAACCTTCTGCAGTCAGGCAGAAGGTTCCGCACTATCATGGCCAAAATAGAGATACTCAAGAAGAGCATCTATCCTCAGGCCCCTTCAACTCCTAAACCACAACATGCCCTCCTCCCCTCATAGCATTACCTATAACTGATACAGCACCTCAGGGCGTCATATCATATTCATTGTCATATTTCATATTTATTGTCATATTTCATATCCGTCGTATTTCATAACTGTAAATTATTTATTATTACATTACATGCTACTATACTGTATATGCCGCTATACAGGTCCTTACTTCTGTTTACATTGCTGTGCTAATGTGGCACAATGCACTTTTGCATCCCACTTGCACTTCGTACATATGTAAATCTGCCAGATTGTTGCTTCACTTATAACTTATAATTAAAACTTAAAATACTATAATTTCACTTTCATATTTTACCATTAACTTATGTTCCTTGTTTCAGTTGTTTTACTCTTATTTAGATTTGTTTTTAAATTTTAAATTTGTAAACTTGAATCTTAAAACTTTTATAGCAACCATGCAATCACACTTCGTAGTTTCTTGCATAAATGCATTTTGTAGTTATTATTTTTATTCCACCTGTTTTTTGGAGCCTCTTCTCCTCTTGGAGATTTTGAAATGTGAGCATGGAAATCAAAACGTCCATTAATATCTGGTGTGTTGTGCATGTTCACCATTAATCGATCAGATGATCAGGGGCCGAGTACTGATTGTTTAAAAAATTGTTTTTTTGTGAACAAGTCTCCTCCATAGTTAATAGGAGAGAGAGAGGATGGGTGAGCCACCTTATGTGTCTATATGGAAGAGATAGTGTAACATCATGCTATAGTGCCTGCAAAAGAACAAAAAGATGTTAAGTAAAAGGTGTGTATCAAAAAATACACAGCAGGCTCATAAAATTGACTTCAGGACACAGAGCAGAATGAGAGTTTGAGAGTGTAAGTTTTTTGCTTAAGTGGATTTTCTCTGCTGTTTGTTGTGATTTATTAAAAATAAGCATTACATTACATTACATTACATTCATTTGGCAGACGCTTTTATCCAAAGCAACTTACAACATGAGCAAACATTCAAGTTTCAGGACAGTGCGAGAACCAGAGGAGAGTACTAAGTGCTAAATCTTTATGTAAGAGTAATGCAAGAAGATGCATTAAGAGAGGAGATGCTCTCTGAATGGATGAGTCTTTAGGAGGTTTTTGAAGATAGAGAGGGATTCTGCTGCTCTTGTCGGCTTAGGCAGCTCATTCCACCAGTAGGGAACCACAAAAGGGACCATTCCGGACTGGGTTTGCCTTGTGTGTAGGGATGGCAGAGCCAGATGATGCGCCTTGGAGGAGCAGAGGGAGCGAGCAGGAACATAAGGCTGAATGATGGGATTAAGGTCGCTGGGTGCCAACCCAGATGTCACTCTGTAGGTGAGAGTTAGTGACTGAACTTAATTCAGGCAGCCACGGGTAGCCAGTGCAGATCAACCAGCAGTTGGGTGACATGCGACCTTTTGGGTTGGTTGAAGACCAGCCGAGCTGCTGCGTTCTGAACCAGCTCTGAGGGTCTTACCATGCAAGCTGGAAGACCCACTAGGAGGGCATTACAGTAATCAAGGCGAGAGATAACCATGGCCTGTTCCAGGAGAGTTGGGTGGCAGACTGAGTCAGGCATGGCCTGATTTTCCTGATGTTGTATAAGGCGAAGCGACATGACCGAGAGACAGATGCAATGTGGTCAGAGAAAGAAAGTTGGTCATCAGTCATGACACCCAGGTTTGTCACCACCTTGGACAGGGTGAGACAATTTTTCTATTGATATTTTGATGGATAGATAACCAGACGTTCTGCCTTGGCAAGATTCAGCTGTAGATGGTGATCCTTCATCCATGTGGATATATTTGATAGACAAGCCAAGAAGTGTGCCAAGACAGTGTGGTCATCTGGCGGGAAGGACAGGTATAGCTGTGTCTTTGGCATAGCAGTGACAGGAGAAGCCATGAGAGCGAATAATCGAGCCCAAGAAGGTGGTGTAAATTGCAAAGAGTAGGGGCCCCAGTACTGAGCCTTGGGGGCCACCGGTGGACAGGGGATGGGCTGGAGATGTTCGACCCAACCATGATACCTTGAATGAACACCCAGAAAGGTAAGATTGGAACCAGGAATAAAGTCTGTCTGAGATGCCAATGTCTCAGTTTATGGATAGGAGGATGGTGTGATCAGCTGTATCGAAGGCAGCCGATAGATCCAGAAGGATAAGAACCGAGGACTGAGCCGCCGCTCTGGGTGATTTTAAAGTTTCAGTCAATTTGTAGGAAATGTTCCAATGGTAAGTCAGGAATTAACCACATGCATGATGGTTGTCATGATAGTTAGCCATGTGGGGATCAGGTTGAGTGGACATGTAGTGGGACGGCTACAAGTCAGGAGTTTAGATACCTCACTCTCTGTGAGAGAGGTAAAAGACAGTAATGATGCACTTTTGACCCAAGTAGGTATAATGTGACAAGGCTTGGCCCTGTGTGAATCAAGATCTTGGGTACAGATAGCCGCCACCTTTTCCATGAAAAAGGGGTCAAAGACCTCTGCTGAGAGGTTTGTGTCCGGTGGAGGTGAAGGAGGACAGAGGAATGTTTTGAAGGTAGAAAATAGGCTTTGAGTCTCTGTGGTGCCGTTAATTTTGTCACTGTAGAATGCACCTTTGGCATCAGTGATGCTGGATGAGAAGGAGGACAGAAGTGACTGAAATGACTTAAGATCAGCTGGGTTCCTGGACATATGCCATTTTCCCTCAGCAGCTCTGAGATCAGCCTTCAAATGGTCTCTGTCAGCAATGAGTGAGGAAGGCTAGAGCGAGTTGATTTGGAGAATAGCGGACACAGATTATTCAAACACGAGGTTAAAGTAGTACAGAGAGATTCTGTGGCATCATTGAACTCAAGTGAGGAAAACGTGCTGAGAGGAAGCAATGCAGAGGCTACCACTGATGAGAAATTAGTGGTAGAGAGGTTGCATAGGTTGCGGTGGTATGAGACCTGACGTGTAGGAGCAGTGGACTGTTCCGGAAGGCAGATAGTGAAACGAATGAAGTAATGGCCAGAGATGTGTAGAGGCGATGTGCTGCACCTCCCTAGTAAGGATGAGGTAAAGTGCCTTGCCAGCTTTGTGTGTTGGAAGACTGCAAACCAGCCTGAGGTCAAAAGAGTACATCAGGCACATAAAGGCAGCTGAGCAGGGACTGTCAAGGTGAATATTCAAATCGCCCAGGATGAGTAATGGACAGTCATAGTCAGGGATGGTAGACAGTAGTGTGTCTAGTTCTTCCACAAAGTTGCCCAAAAGTCCAGGTGGATGGTAGATGGCTATTATTGAGAGTTTCACAGGAGCAGATACCTGGATAGCATTGTATTCGAAAGAGGCATAATTAGTTGGTGAAAGTAGCGTTGAGAGTATGGGAGAGCGCATAGTTGGTAGAGAGCACAGCTGGGCTAGCTGTGTTTTCAGAAATACTGTATTCTTATGTCTCCAACTTTAACTTTTTAACTTTCTGTGAGGGAACTTTTAGAGGCGGATGTCTGGTTCCATTGACCACCACTGTGAACAGTTCTGACACCACTGTCTCCAGAACAGAGCATCTTACACCAAACCTGAGATTCTCCAGTCCAGATTCTCTGGATCTGTTTGTCTCTGAGCTCACGCGTGCAGCCCCCCCCCCGTCTCCCTCTGGGCCAGTGTGTGACAAATATGTTTATTTTTGAGCCTTTACTCAACCAACCTTCAGAAAATAAGCGGACCACTGATTAAACACAATTGTGTACAGAAGGACGCCCTTGTTTGGAGCTTCTGTGTGTTTGGGTCCACAGTGGAGGCTCAAAACTTCACAGGAAGCTACGTTTCATGATCAGCGGTTGTGTAGAAAGAGAGATCTCAAACTTTTAAAAACACGACATTTATGGTTTTGGGAACTGTGTGGTCTTGTGTCTTAGGGTGTTGCTAAGAGTTCCGCACAACATTTATAAACAGCAATGTACAAGACCGGATGTGTCGACTTTTATTTCTTTTAGCACGTTCCAAAATTACTACACCTTACATCTGATGTACACTTTCCCAGCATGCCTCGAGCAACTGCAAAGTAAATGTAGTTTGCCCATATATAATGTGTGTTTGTGTGTGTGAGAGAGAGAGCGAAACTCCGCCTGCAACAGACTTACTTGTGATAGTAAATATTTGTACATCGTTTGATGTTTTAATTTAAAAAAAAAATCTTATTTTATACTTATGTGTGTTTAAGCTGCAGTTTTCCAAAAGCTTTAGTTTGTATGTTTGGGGAAATTATTTTTTTTTTGTGAGGGGGTCAGTTATGTCCAAATAGTTAATTTAAATTATAAAAAATAATATTTCTTTTCATATTAGCTGGTTTGTGCTGAAAAAAGGTATGAGATACATACATTACATTGTTTAAACCTTTATATAGTACAAAAGAACAAGTAATGCAGAAATGGGAAAAATACCCTCAGGGTTCTAAGGGCTAAAGTGCTTTAGATTGAGAGTGAGAGTCAGTTTTGCAGTTACAACCACACGCATAACACCCTGTTTAAGGTGTAACAGAGTGGGTTTGGTGTGAGACGCTCCTTTCTGGAGACAGTGAGTCAGAACTGTTCACAGCGGTGGTCAATGGAACCAGACATCTTCCTCTAAAAGTTCCCTCACAGGAAGTTAAAAAGTTAAAAAGTTTGAGGCATAAGAATGTAGCTGCTGCACCTCAGCAACCATTAGTAACCACCTAGCAACAACCACAGTTACCATAGCAACCACATAAAAAGACTGTATTTTCTCATGGAAATGCATGTTCTAGTTATTATTATTTTTATTTCACCCATGTTTTGGAACCGCTTCTCCTCCAAGACGGTGTAAGTCATTGGATAAATTTCTACTCTGACACATACCCTGTTGCACATGTACACAGCTAATCGATCAGATGATCATGGGTCAAGTATTGATGCTGGGCACTAGGGGTGGGAATCAAAATTCGGTTCCGATTTAGAACCAGTTTTAATTTTGCGAAGCACCGGAATTGTTCACCTCCGATGTTATCGGTTCCTCTAATGAGGAATTATCAATACTAATTTATTTTTATAATTATATTTTCGTATTTGGACCATATTATTTATTGTTTAAAGGAAGATAAGTGCATAATTTATTGTTCAAGTGTTCATATTTACCATGT
>JBBPCZ010077490.1:0-11794 GCA_037974445.1 Brycinus macrolepidotus | reverse complement strand
GGGAACATATTTGGGGGTATGTTTAGGGTTTAGACTATAAAAATAGGCATTTATAGGTTTTTTTTTTTTTTTTTTTACAACATCACAAATTCTTGCTTTTTCACAATTCGCAGGTGCTCTTGGAACGTAACCCCCGCGAATTTCGGGGGTCGACTGTATTCTGTAGTGCAGTGATCGCTAGGCCCCCAGGATTTTCACTGAAAGTGAGCTGCTCTCAGTAATCATGGTGAAGGTGAAGAAGCTTCCTTAAGTTCCCAGGGATGTCACTAAACACTCAAATGGGAAAAAAAACTACTCCAATAATGTCACTATTATTTGCTTCATCTACAAGCCGACGAAGGCTTGCCAGAAGAATATCATTAGCTTCTTTTAACTGGTTTACACTTTATATTCTCTGTAAGATGAGGCAAAGTCAGTACATTCAATAGATTTAGGCTGCCTGCGTTAATATTTACAAAGAGACATAAAATGCAGAACACAGAAGGAACTGAAGTAAAATTGCATAAAGAATGTTACTTGTAAGCCTTTTAAGATCATCTTATGTCGTTTAAAACGAGAATGGCATTGAAATGTGGTTACCCAACACTGCTAGTTTGGAGAAAACAACACTAAAGAGTTCAAAAGGTGCTGTAATAGAAGTTCATGAGATGAGACTGGAAAAGCCTGTATTTTACATTCTATGCTATCCATGAGATTAGTTCTTTTGCACAATATCCTCAAGCATGGTAAGTGCAAGTGAAAATGAATCTCCTGCTGTTTGAGAGTTGAGGAATCGGAGAGAAAAGGGAACTGCAACTGTCACTATTTTTATCTGTACATATGGCCGCACTTTCATAAACATCTTGAAGCTCTAACTGCAAACAGCCTCACAACAAAGTACTAATTTTATTCGTTTGTCTGAACTGGTTTCCCCTGTCAAATTAGTTATAAAACTAAGCATGTATTTATGCTTATTAATAAAATACATTTTGTTTATATGTACAAAGCAAAAAAAAAAAGGATGCGTGTAAATGTGTATATATATTTCCGAACCATTGATTTCAGTGATCAGTGATATGTTCTCCAGGTCCATGTATGCAACTTCTGATGAAATATTTATGGAATAACTTTCAATCTAATTAAATCCACCTTTTTTGAATCTAATAAATCTGCTTCTAAGGCACCAAATTTCCCCTCTTTTGCTGTGAAAAAAAAAATTCAACAGTAGTTCTTAAGAATTTAGGAAAATAACTTAGTCAGCCCTGTTACCGTATATCTGTAATTTTGCAACATCCACCCAGTACCTTTAGCATGACTCACAGGAAATTACACTTCATCTGATGGTTGTTTTGTCCATTTTGCTACATTTTCCATGTTATAGAATGGAAAAAAGTATTGGGACACAATTGTTTTTCTGGGTTTTGCCCAGACCCCTTACTTCCAGTGAAGCGCAATCTTAATGTTTCAGCATACCAAGACATTTTGGACAACACCACGCTTCCAACTTTGTGGGAACAGTTTCAGGAAGAACCTTTTCTATTCCAGCATGACTGTGCCCCAGTGACCAAAGCAAGCTCCATAAAGACATGGTTGGATGAGTTTAGTGTGGAAGAACTTGAGTGGCCCACACAGAGCCCTGACCTCAACCTCAGGTTTTGAAAAGTCCAAATAATGGTTCAGGCGCCCAAGACCGGAACGGAGATTGTGAGCCAGGCCTTCGCGTCCAACATCAGTGCCCTGACCTCATAAATGCTCTACAGAATGAATGGGCACAAATTCACACAGAAACTCCAAAACCTTGTGGAAAGCCTTCCAAGAAGAGTGGAAGCTGTTAAAGCTGCAAAGGGGGGACCAACTCCATATAAAGTCTTATGTATTAGAATTCAAGGTCAATAAATGCAACAGGGTGGTGTAATGGTCAGGTGTCCCAAAACTTTTGTCCATTTAGTGTAAATACGTCAACCTATATGCCCAGGTCCACGCTGGCACAATGTTGTCTAACAGCTTTTAGCACAAGTGGAATATTAGGTGACTTAAGCTGCAAACCTAAACCCTCAGCCCTGTTATCTTTGGGTATAGATGTTATAACTGAAAGTTTGGGGACACAAAGTGTCCATTTTGTGTAGAATGACTTGCACGCGAGAGAACTCCCTTAAACTTATTATGCAAAAACTCGTTAGTTTGCTTTTTCACTTGGCTGTCAGTGAATCACACTACAAAATCACATCATTGTACATGACCAGAGCTTGCTACACAAAAAAGAAAGAAAACATTCTCTAAACTTGGTCCTCTGGCCTTAATGACGGTGCCAGTTATGTTAAGAATTACTCCACTATCTTTAGTTTCTGTCCATTCTAGCCCACTAATACAAACTTCATGGAGGACTGAGGTTTAATTCAAGTTTGGTGCTCATACCACATGACCCAAAGTCTGATAAGTATTTTAAACTAAGCTTTAAGCTAAATCTTACATTAGAATTGTGCTGTTAAACAATGATTCAATATGGTTCAAAACATTTCTACCTTTAAATTATGTCAAATGAATACAGTTATATTTAAACATATCTGAACAGTCTCCCTCCCACCAGAACTACACTATATGGACAAAAGTATTGGGACGCCTGACCATTAAACCAACAGGGACTTTAATGACACTGCATTCAAACACAGACTTTAAATCTGTGCTGTTCACGTATGACAAAAACGGACACTTTACTTAATATGGAGTTAGTCCCCCCCTCTGAAGTTGTAACAGTGTCCACTCTTCTTAGAAGGCTTTCCACAAGATTTTGGAGTTTCTGTGGGAATTTGTGCCCATTCATTCTGTAGAGCATTTATGAGTTCAGGCACTGATGTTGGACGAGAAGGCCTGGCTCGCAGTCTCCGTTCCAGTTCATCCCAAAGGTGTTGGATGGGGTTGAGGTTAATGGTGATTGATGTGGTAAGAAATACATGGTTTTAAGTAGAAATACATGGTTTTAATAGGGCTTTAAAGTAAGTAAACATCTATATAGTTAGAGAGTTAGAGCACAGAATTAGAGCACTGTTACACACACTACAAAAAAAACTCAATGTCCCTCAGCCCTTTAGGCGCTGGGAATCCCCAAAAATCCCCAAAGAATATCAGTTTGAGACAGAGCACCTACGCCTGAGTGAAGATGTAATTATACGCGTCCCTATCATTGCACGCGTCCTTGAAAGCGTTACACATCAAATGTGTCGAAACAAACCCCAAAATAAACCCATTCAACTGAACTGGACTGAACTGGACATAAGCTGTCCACGAGGCCTATGTGTGCACATGGACATGTTTTTTTTTTATGTAATAGTATAAAGGAAGCACAGGTGGAGTTGAATGTATTGAATATTAATTAGTGATAACTGAACTTTTAATTATTGGTAGAAAAATGGAAAAGGCGGAGACATGAATATCCAAATGTTGATGTGATTACAAGTTATTGGTGGAATACTGTTAGGTGGGAAAGATCAATGCTTTCTTAGGCCTATAAATCCCCAGCTAAAATCCAGTTAGAGAGAGCTTTCTGATTGCTTCTCCCACGGGCCGCGAGGTTGCTGAATGCTTCAATAAACAGCGACGCTGCATCTCTCTGACTCTGTTTGATTTCAGACTTAGAAAAAGTTTCAGACTTAGGCTCCCACTTCAATACTCCATGACAAGGTCAGGGCTCTGTGCGGGCCAGTCATGTTCTTCCACACCGAACTCATCTAACCATGTGTTTATGGAGCTTGCTTTGTGAAAGTGAAAGTGACCATTGTGTCATATGTGAGCACACCACAGCACACAGTGTGAACAGCACGAAATTCTTTCTCTGCATTTAACCCATTCACCAAGTGAAGCAGCGGGCAGCCAGGAACACAACGCCTGAGAAGCAGTGTGTGGGGACAGTACCTTGATCAAGAGGTGCCACTCGCAATCTCGGGACCTTCTGATCACAGGGGCAACGCCCTAACCGCTAGGCCACCAGATGCGAATGTGCACTGGAGCACAGTCATGCTGGACTAGAAAAGGTTCTTCCTCAAACAGTGTCCACAAAGTTAGAAGCGTGGCGTTGTCCAAAATGACTTGGTATGGTAAAGCATTAAGATTGTCCTTCACTAGAAGTAAGGGGCCTAGTTCAAACCTGGAAAAACAGGTGAGTCCCAATACTGATCACCATGGGACCCCAGGTCATCTACCCGGGCCTGCAATCGCTGGGGCTCCGTGCCAAAATGCGCTCGACTGGTTCGGCAGCTCACGACTCCCCACTTGCTCCTCCCCCAACCAAGGGCAACTGCTGTTTAAAGCTCCGGCAGAGATTGTTGTTCCTGTTCCTGTTGTTTATGGACTACAGACTCTCAGCTACTCTTCCAACAAAATTTACCCCTATGGACTCTTAGCGGTACCAACTCTGTTAGACGCAGATGGCCTATCTGTCAATAAGCTCGTTCATGAAGACCTTCTCTTGTTATTTATCCACATAAAGACTCTCCTTTCTTTCTCTCCGGGTCGACCCAAGGAGGATAGGTTTCCCTTTTGAGTCTTGGTCCCTCCCGAGGTTTCTTCCTCCAGTTGAGGGAGTTTTTCTTCGCCTCTGTCACCTTCGCCCTACTCACTAGGGGCTCGGACCTTGTCTCTGTAAAGCTGCTTTGTGACAACTTGGTTGTAAAAAGTGCTATATAAATAAAATTGAATTGAATTGAATACTTCAGTCCATATATTGTTTTGGGGATTATAATGCATCATGTAACTTCATTAACATTAGTTTTTATATAAAATTGTACCTCAACCCCCACATTAGAATCGTAGACTGATTTGCACTTCAATGTTATTATTACTGACAACACAATAGCTGTTAAATACAATTATTAGCTGCTGATACATTCAGGTGTAATACTGTAAGACGTCGAGTTGGTTAACCAAAAACTGAACAGAAAATGTTTGATTTTCTGTATGTTAAAACTCCTATAATTCACACCTTGCCATTGACGCTCAAAAAGAGTTCAGGATTTAAAAAAAAATCACTTTCTTTTCTTCATTGCATAGACATCTAACACTCTCATCTAACACATTAGTGTAACCACAAACACAATAAAAACACATAAGTAAATGTTAACTTCCGAACTGTCGTTGTTCCTGAGAATTTCAGAGATGTATTTATATATATAGGTTTAATTATAATTCATTCCCCATTTTTTTACCCTCATGTTGGTCTGTGTTGTGTTGTATGTTGCATCTATGGTCCAGGAGGACGATATTTCGTCTCACTGTGTACTAAATGTATATGGCTGGGATGACAATAAAGCTCTACTTGACTTGACTTGACTTGACTTGACTTGAATTATACAGGCTGTTTAGTTACTGTGCCTTTAAGACAAGCTCTATTCTGATTGTGCCTCATTCAGTTAGAAGTCCAGGCTGAAATACTCGTTGTTTAAAACTGTTTTTGCTGCTTAGTTTCCATGTACAGACTGTAGAGTGATGGGCACATTTTTAAACTTTTAAAACTATATGAAGTATGTTGTAAGGCCACAAACAAACTTCTCATAACGATACGAACACTGATGCTTCATGCGTTCTTGCGTTCTAAAATGTGTCTTGATGGTTTTGACCCAACTGATAACAAACCATGTCCTGGGGAGAGAGCTGAAATGAGGAGAAGAAACAACAAGTCAGGCAAGGAAGTGCAGTCTTGAGCAGTTTTATTGCAAAAAGTACAACAAATTGCCCAAATCCAGTCCATGGAGAGATCATATCTGGGACAATTTAGATACAGTTTATATAGAATATAAGCAGCTTGATACCCCCCATTCAGGCAAATTAACTAACACCTCATGGCGGTTTGCCTATATTATTTCACAACATTCTGGACCCTCCTTGGGGTGTGGAAACACACTACCTGGCCACACGCCACTATTGTTTCAAGTTTCTTTCAGGCGTATCTTACACTTTAATACATTCCACACTTATTTCAAACTCATGGTTATGCATTAAAAATATATAGTCACCTAAAGGCTTGATATATTTGGCGACATCTTGTGATCAGTGCAGGTTTGATACATTTTGTGTTCAATAATTCATTGTGCTTTGTGTATGCGTGTATACAAAAATATAGAATGTAAACACCGTGTAATAAAACAAAATATAAAAATACTGAAGCAAAGGCCACTATAGTGACAGAGAGACCTGGCTAAGCCTTATTGAGCCACCGACAAGCTTTTGCTCGCCAACATGCATGGCAGACCAGCAGTTTAGTTTGTCTTTCAAAGAACTGGTTCACTTGTATAATATGTTATGCCTATTCATTCGAAAGTCATACTTCTCTATGGCCAGTGTTTGTTCTGGAAGGAAGAATAATAGATCCAGGCTGCAGATGCGCTGATCTGCAAGTCAAACAATTGTTAGGCAAAGCAAAAATAAATAAATAAATGTGCAAAGGACCAAAAGAACACTCATTTTCATAATAGTGGCACAATATCAATTAGTGGCCTAAGACTACTGTACAAAACTGAACAAACTGAAAAAAAAAAGATATTTGGAAACATACCAATTTCATTTCTGGGCCCAGCGGACAGCCCTAATCATCACACAAGAGTTATTGTTGATTTTTAGTGCATGTGTGTGTCTTTAAATGTAAAGTGACCATTCTGTCATACGTGAACACACCACAGTGTGAACAGCATGAAATTCTTTTTCTGCATTTAACCCATTCATCAAGTGAAGCAGCGGGCAGCCAGGAACACAGCGCCCATGGAGCAGTGTGTGGAGACGGTACTTTGCTCAAGGGTACCTCAGTGGTGCCACCAGCAGTCTTGTGATTCAAACCCACGACTTTCGGATCGCATGGTGAACGCCCTAACCACTAGGCCACCAGCTGCCCTATTATGGGCCACGTTATACATAAATGTGCCACATTGATGGAATATGTCTCTCATGTGAACATGCTGGTGTTTTTTGGATTACTCCTTACACTAAAACATTTCCCACACTCTGAGCACTGATACGGTTTCTCGCCAGTGTGAACGCGCTGGTGTGTCTGCAGTGTTCCGCTGTCTCTGAAACTCCTCCCACATTCTGAGCAGTAATACGGTTTCTCTCCAGTGTGAACGAGCTGGTGTCGTTGAAGATAACTCTGGAGAGTAAAAAGACTTCCCACACTCTGTGCAGCCATCAGGCTTTTCTCAGATGTAAATGAACTTGTGTCTCTGCAGCTGACTTAGTAAAGTAAAGGTCTTCTCAAGCTCTGTGCAAGAATATGGTTTCTCTCATGTGTGAATGCGCTGGTGTTTTTTGAGGGCATCACTCGCTCTAAAGTTCTTCCCACAATCCGAGCAGTAATACGGCTTCTTTCCCGTGTGAATGCGTCTGTGTATGTGGAGATTGCCCTGTCGAGTAAAACTCCTTCCACACTCTGGACACTGATATGGCTTCTCTCCTGTGTGAATGCGCTGGTGACTTTTGAGGGAACCACTCTCTCTAAAGCTCTTCCCACACTCCGAGCAGTCATACGGCATTTCTCCTGTGTGAATGCGTCTGTGTTTTTGGAGATCGCCCTGTCGAGTAAAACTCTTTCCACACTCTGAGCAGAGATGCTTCTTCTCTCCTGTGTGAATGCACCGGTGCCTTTGCAGGTGACACTGTCGAGTAAAACTCTTATCGCATTCTGAGCAGTTATACGCATTCTTTCCTGTGTGTCTTTGGAGATTGCATCTGTCAACAAAACTCTTTTCACATTCTGAGACGCAGTGGCTTCTCTTTTTCTGCATTTGTGCGTGACACATGTTAGTACGGAGAGCACCAGAGGATGTGTGCTGAGTACCAGAGCTTCTTCTGGATGCCATATCTACAAAATCTCACATTTAATCTTCACTCATTCAGCAGATGAAACATGGGACATTTTCTTCAGGGGCCATGACTGGAAGAAAAAAAAATATATATAATGTAAAATTCTAAATGTCAAATGCAACAAAAGAGTAACAAACAATAGAAATGTTCAGCAGGATATCTCACCATAAAAAAAACTCCACATACAAGCATGCTGTTTAAAGAGTGAAAGATCATGGACCATCAGTGTGTAGGACAGTTTCTACACAGTCATCAGGCTCTCAATCACCCACCATAAAATTATGACCACCTTTTAAAGGGGGAATTCCACTGGTTTCTGAATTTCTCCATAATTCAGTCACTGATATGCAAACAAAGTTATTAGGAGTGTTTTAAGTGAACTGGTTGATTGTAGAGAAACTAATCAACAGTACAGTGGTGGTAATAGGAACTAGGGATAATGATGCAGACAAAGCAGTCATTTTATTTGTAATACAAAATGATCAGAAAACCTACACTTGTCAACTGAGTTTTTATTGTATTTTGACCAAGTTAAAAATGGTTAAATCTGCGAAAATATGATTAGGGAAACTATGTTGCCTTAAAATACCCTCAAAGTACATTTTAGGACAAATTTTTGTCTCAAAACTATAGTAAAACAATGTGTCACATGTGGCATGTAATTGCTTTATGCTTTTAGACATTAAGCAGTTGGTTCCTTTCCCCTTATTTCTCATCACATATACCTGCATATCTTAGATGCACCTTATTGCAGTTTTCATGCTAGACATTCATATTAGATAACCTGTTTAATGTGTGCACAAATGTCTAGTGGAACAAACACAAGAATGTGTGACGTGATAACGGAAGACTTGTGCTGATAACATTGGCACACAAAAAACAGGATAAGGCTTGGCAAAGTTTGCTCGAAAGGAAAACAGCACTTTACATTTTCAGTAGACAGGAGCGGACTTTACTAAAGTAAGTACAAATGCATTCACGTTTTCGAGAACATATCGTGCAAGTCACATCAAAGCCGCCCTTCCCAGTTCACTGGATACTCTTCAGTTTGCTCACCACATTTATTGTACCATTTCATATTTAGATCCCATTCACACTGCTGTCTCATTGCTATATTGTCTATTTATTGCATTGTCTCAGATTTACATCCCATTCAGACTACTGTCACACTGCTATATTGTCTATTTATTGCATTGTTTCTGACATTCCTTGCACTTTGTTCAATGCTGCTATCTGCCTCCTTTACAATAATTAAACTTATGGTGCAACACTAGTCACTCTGGAAGGTTCACATAGTGTCCACACTATACTGTTACATTACATTACTGTGACATTGTTGTGTAGTTTTTGTGTTGTCTATTGTCCATGTTGTAACTTGCACTGTTGAATGTTACTATATGTTGCACGGTGGTCCATGGAGAAACGTTGTTTCACAACACTATGTAAATGTTCACAGCTGCTGATGACAATAAAGTAACATTGAACCTTGAAGTTCTCAATAAAAAGCTTTACGTCAAACCAAAAACTACATGCCCACCTAAAACCCCCAAAACACTCACTCTGACAAGTCTGGGAGAAGGCTGCTTCGGTGCTAGATGATTTTTCTCACAAGAATTTTCGAAATACGAACATCTCTCCAACGATTTCTCCAAATGCAAACGAAAAACATGAGTGTTGAAAAATTACTAACCCTTAGTGAAGAGTCTCCCGCCTCTCCCTCCAGCCACAGATATGGAAGGTTTTGCACTCTCTTGTCCTTGTACTCCTGAGGACCCTGTATGATCTCACACACTAACTATGTGTATTCTGATAATGGTATCCGGTATCTCTGTTTTTCCTTTTAAGGTAGCCGGAACACCATACTGAAGACACACCATGTACTTGATGTGATCATGTCCTTATTTTTAATTTTTTACTATGGTTGGTTAAGAGATATTGGTGGCGCAACAATGCAGATGTAGCCCCACCTGTGGGTTGAATAGTGGCGTGGGGCCAGGAGGTGTGATAAAGTAAAACTGAGTGTCACCTGGACTGAGAAAAGGTGCATAAAGAGGTGTATAAAGATAGGATCCCAGCAACCCCAATTTAGTGTGGTTCCACGGACTGGCTGGGTGTCGTTTGCTGTTTTGCTGTCTGATTGGTAAAATAAAGGAAACCGACTATATAATTTTCTGTTGTAAAGTTGTCTTCATTTTATTTTGTCTAGAGCTCAAGATTCCTCCAGGACACACACTACGAAACCAAACGCCTTAATTTTACCCCTTAAAATGACCTTAAATTAAGGGAAAAAGTGATTAAGGGTGATTAAGGGGTAAAACTACAAAATTTTCCCCTTCCTTTTTCAAATGTGCTCCTTAAATGACAAAACCTCCTGAATTAACACCTTAAATTTAAGATTCAGGGGTTTCACACTCATGCCTTAGATCTAATTTTAAGGTAAAAATTAAGGGGTCGGTTTCACAAATTAACAGCCACTTAATTCAAATTAAGGCGTTTGGTGTATTTTCAGGGGTAAATTAAGGTAGAGTTTAGCACATTTGAAGTACATTGTGTTTCGTAGTGACAGGGGACTGTTCGGTGATGCCCGACTGTTGTTGCTTCTCTTTGTTGTTGTTGTTGTTGTTGTTCTTCTTCTTCTTCTTCTTCTTCTTCTTCCATCTGTTGTTCTTGTTGTTGTTCTTCTTCTTCTTCTCTTTGTTGTTGTTGTTGTTGTTGTTCTTCTTCTTCTTCTCTTTGTTGTTGTTGTTGTTCTTCTTCTTCTTCTTCCCTCTGTTGTTCTTCTTGTTGTTTCTCTTCTTCTTCTCTTTGTTGTTCTTGTTGTTGTTGTTGTTCTTCTTCTTCCCTCTGTTGTTCTTCTTGTTGTTTCTCTTCTTCTTCTCTTTGTTGTTCTTGTTGTTGTTTTTCCTCTTCTTGTTCTTGTTACTGTTGTTGTCGTTGTTCTTCTTCTTCTTCTTGCTGTTGTTGTTGTTCTTCTTCTTCTTGTTGTTCTTTTTGTAGTTTTACTTCTTTTTGTTTTTCTTCTTCTTCTTCTTCTTTTGAGTTTTGGTGCATCTCTGCCATCTTATGGGCCGTGGACCGAGGGGTCTGGCAGGTCTGTTTCCTTTGAACTGTTCGTCTCGATCGACTCGATCATCATCTGATTAATTGTTTGTGTCTGAGGTGGAGCCAGTGTCGGATTAGCTTCTTCTCATCATCTGCTCCAGCTGTGTAACTTTGCTTTGGGGCAGCTGGTGGCCAAGTTGTTAGGGCGTTCGTCCTGTGATCAGAAAGTCGTGGGTATGAATCCCAAGACTGCTAGTGGCACCACTGAGGTACCCTTGAGCAAAGTACCATCCCCATACACTGCTCCCCGGGCACTGTGTTCCTGGCTGCCCGCTGCTTCACTTGGTGAATGGGTTAAATGCAGAGAAGAATTCTGTGCTGTTCTCACTGTGTGCTGTGGTGCGTTCATGTATGACAAAAACGGTCACTTTACACTTTAAAAAAAGGAGCATTCAGCCATAGTGGTTGGACTGGTGTACTAGTGTGCTGTCTTATCATCAGCCTGATCTACCTACACAGTGCATCACTTTGCTCCACCCAGTGCTGTCCTACCAAGACCACAATTCTTCTCCAGCAGAATGAGTGTGGAGAAGAACACTTCCAATGCATGCAAATGTCCATTACCATGTCCCACATAATCAAGGAATCCACAAGAGATCAAAAAAATATCATTAGAAAACTGTGGAGCAGCTGGTGGCCTAGTGATTATGGAGTAGCCCCTGCAATGAGAAGGTTGTGGGTTCAAATCCCAACACTACTAGTGATAGTGATTGATATGGTAGTAATATAAGGTTTTAAAGTAAGTAAATGTCTATATAGTTAGAGAGTATGAAGCGCATTGCATTCACCAAAGAAAAGCTGCGCAGTATACAATCCTCACGTCTTGTAAATGTAGTAAAACGTTTTAACAATGAAGTACTGCGTGAGGTGG